>JASDQU010509409.1:0-10449 GCA_032191745.1 Picea mariana | reverse complement strand
TAATTTTTTGTTGTTTAATTTCATTTTTGTTTTATTTTTAATTTGTACTTTTTTTCTTTCTTTTTTTTTTCATTTGTTAATTTTTCACTCTCAATGCAATTTTTTCCCCTAAAAAAACATAACTTCTATTTCACTAAAGAAATATTTACATTCCCTAGGCTCACAAGGCGCAAACAACTTGTTTTTTAATGTAATTTGTTTTTGCTAAATTAATTAATTAATTTTCATCTAACACTACTTTTGATTTAGGAGTCGATTTCAAGGTCTTTTTGTGGCAATGGTATATGTTGTCAAGGCCTCAGTTCCAATCAAGCCATAGTTTTAACTCCAAAAATAAAGTTGGTTCTACTGATAACATCACTTTTAAATTCGATAGTTAATTTTAAGGTTTTTCATCTTGTAAAGTTCGTGACTTCGTTGCAATTTTGGCCAAACAAGTCGCAATTTTGGCCACCTCCCAATAAAAAGGCGTTGTTGGTAGCACCACTTTTTTATTATAGGGTTCATTTTGGTGTTTTTTATTCAAAGATATGGATTTGGTGGGCTATAGTTCTTGTTAAGATAGTAACTGTGTTTGCAAAGCTTTGAAGACAAAGATTTTTGGAGGGTAGTATGTTATGACACAAGGAAGGTATATATGGGGTTAAATGTATATGATATGACCCCAAGGAGGTGCATATATGGATCTAAATTTACATGTAATGTGTAAATGTATGTGTATTAGGGTCGACCTATTAGTAAAGGGGCTTCATGTGCAGTTTGTGAATAGGTGTATATAGAGATCTTGAATTCATTATTGAGGACATGTGAATTGTGATGTAGGAATGTATTGGATTATTTAGAGGAGATTCTCATATTCTTTGAGTTATTGTGTACCTTATCTTTGCTATCTATCTTGGAGTTGTGCTCTACGCTCACATTGGTGTACATGGTGTGTACTTCTGGCTTATTTTGATATCTTAACCAATTGGTTCATAACAAGGCCATTCTATGACACCACAAGGCCCTTTATTCATTTATAAACCTCGTATTTATGTTTGCAATATTTAGTTTGTTTCCTTCCAACTACATTATGCAAATTCAATACTGCATATTTTGAGGATACAAAAGTTCACTATGAACAATAAATATTTCATTACACTACAAATTATTACAAGTTTTAAGAAACAATTTCTCATTAAATGCACTCCAAATTTATAAATGAAATGTCCATGGTCAACATAATCATTATATGGCCATTCATTCTTAGTAAGTACACAATTCTACTAAATCTATAAACTCAAATGCATACACAATAATTGTCTTGACAATAGATGTTATTGCATCATTATGCGAGCGAAAAAATTAAATGTAAGAACATGACATAAAGAAAGAAATATATAATATATAATATATCTAACACAATATGTAACCTAAAACAATGCAATAAGTGATCCATTATATAACCCTATTCCCATTATAGATAGATTCCAAAAGAGGCAAAGATTGAATTAGTGTAAGAAATCATTGTGGCTCGTTGTGATACTTAGAATTATGAGAAACAAACACAGGTGAGGCTACACTCACAATCTATATTCTTGAATGAGAATTGATTACATCATTATATAAGAAACGACTCTATTTAGTCGGTTACAACAAACCACAGAAAACTAGAATCTACATTAAGTGAAGTAGAGTTCAACTACGCCATTGACTCTTGCAACTGAAGCTTGCAACTGACTCTTGCAACTAACTCTTGCTACATTATTTCCAAGTCTCCCCCTTAATGGAGAATGGATTGAATTCTACACCTAACATCTCTCTAAACAGCTCAAACTTAATCTTTCTAAGAGGCTTAGTGAAAATATCAACAACATTTTCACAAGTATTACAATACATAAGAGTTATTTCATTGTACTACAACTTTTCTCTAACAAAATGAAACTGAGCATCAACATGCTTTGTCCTTGCATAATAAATAGGATTATTCGCAAGCTTGATTGAACTTTGATGATCACTGTATGTTCTTTTTGTTCTTTTCTAACATCTTGAAGAAGTTTTCTCAACCAAACAACTTCACGAGTTGCTGCACACAAGGCTTTATATTTTGCTTCAGTAGAAGACAAAGATACAGTAGGCTTCTTTTTACTGCTCCATGAAACAACCTCGGATCCAATGCCAAACTCATATCCATTGGTTGATCTTCGAACATCCAAATTGCCAACCCAGTCAAAATCTGAGTAACCTCTCAACTCAACATCAGATGCATCAGTGTATTTAATACCATAATCAAGTTTTCATTTTAAATACCTGAGTATTGCCTTTGATGCATTCCAATGGATTTCTAGAAGTTTCGCCATAAAATGACTTAACACACTCACATAATATGCAATATCGGGCTGATTGTGGTGAGATAATTCAAACTACCCACCATCTGTCTATACATTGTGGCATTCACCTCCTTCAAACCATCATCACAAGAAAGTTTCACATTCTGTTGCATGGGAACAATAGAAGATTTACACTGATCCATTTTAAATCTCTTAAGTACTTCTCTGACATACTTACTCTGACAAAAAAAAAATTGGCCTGCATTTCTCCAAACTTCAAGACCTAAGCAGTAATGTAACTCACCAAGATCTTTCATTTCAAAAACTTGTGACAATTGTTCCTTGATTTTACCAATTAATTTCTCTACATTTCTTGTAATTATCAAATTATCAACATATAAGGAAATGAATACTATATAACCTTGTTCATCAAATTTAGTATACACATTTGGATCACTCTTGCTCCTCATAAAACCCTGTTGAAGAAAGAAAGAGTCTATCTTCTCATACCATGACCTAGGTGTTTGTTTTAATCCATACAATGTTTTCTTTAACTTACATACTAAGTGTTCTTGCCCTTGTTCCACAAACCCTTCAGGTTGAGTAAGGTAAACCTCATCCTTTAACTCACCATTCAAAAATGTAGATTTAACATCTAATTGGTGTATCTTCCAGTAATACTTTGTAGCTAAAGCAATTAACAATCTGATAGTATTCAATTTAGCTACTGGTGCAAATGCTTCAGCATAATCAATATCTTATGTCTGTGAATACCCCTTTGCCAGCAGTCTAGCCTTTTATTTGTCTATACCACCATATTATTTAAATTTGGGTTTGTATATCCATTTGCATCCAATGGGCTTTTTATGTTTAGGCAATTCAGTCAATTCCCAAGTATTGTTTTTCATTCTAGATTCATATTCTTCCTCCATTGCATTTCATCATTCATCATATTCATTGGCTTCATCAAAACTCATGGGTTCTATGACATTTGAAATGCTACTCATTAGGGCATAGTCTCTATACCTCTCAGGGAGCCGAACCTGCCATAAAGATCTTCTCAGTCGATTATCTTCCTCCCCACTTTGTGAAGATCTGTCTTCGCCTCTAGGTGAACTGTCACTACTTGAAGTATCCATATCATTGAATCCTTCTTGTTGTTGTTGATGTTTCCGCTACGGTTTTGGCTGATGCTGTGGTGGTTGCTTCTATGATGGTTTTTGTTTCTCTTCTTTAACTCCTCCATCAAGAAGTCTATGCCATTTCTCATGATTGTTATTGTCATGATTTCTTGCTTCCTACTCATGGAAAAGTACATCTCTACACGCAAATACTTTGTGAGTAAAAGGATCAAAGAGTTTGTATGCTTTGAATTCAGAAAAATACCCTATGAAAATACATTTAATGGCTTTAGCATCCAGTTTCTTCCTATTCTCCTTTGGAATATGAACAAAATCCCTACACCCAAATACTTTAAAATTATGAACTGCAGGTTTGGAACCATACAAGGCTTCGAAAGGAATAACATTATCAAGACACCTTGTTGGACTTCTATTCTTTAAATAAACTACAGTATTTATGGCTTCAGCCCAAAATGCATTCAAGATATTCTTACATTTCATCATACTGCATGCACACTCTACCAGAGTTTTGTTTTTCCTTTCAGCAACTTTGTTCTGTTGTGGAGTGTGAGGTACTGTAAACTGATGTATTATTCCATGATCTTTGCAATATTTGATGAAGTCCCCTGATTTATACTCTCCCCCTTGATCTGAACGAAGGATTTTGATGGATTTTCCTGTCTTCTTTTCCACCATGGTTTTGAATTCCTTAAAATATTCGAAAACATCACTTTTTCTTCTAAGTAAGCCCATGTGTATCTCGTGCAATCATCAATAACTAATAGAAAGTAAAATGAACCTCCTAAATACCTAGTCTGCATAGGCCTGCAAACATCAGTGTGCACAAGATCTAAACACATCTCTCTTTTTCCTATCAAGATTAGAGGAGAATTCATCTCCGTGCATCTTTTCTAATGCACATCCATCACAAGCAACATTCTCATTATTTAACATGGGGAGTCCTTCAACCATATTTTGTTTATGTAATAACAATAAATCATGATGATTGATGTGGCCATACCTTTGATGCCAAAGAATATCTTTTGGCATAGTTGTAGAAGTCAGTGCGTGATGTGCTTTGCTAGTAACATCAAGTTTGTATAGAGCTCTTGCTCTGACTCCCGTTGCAACAGTTTTGAATTGGTACAACAGATCCTTCACTATGCAATAATTCTTGAAGAATTCAACCTTCAAGTTTTGATCTGTAATGGTGAACACAAAAATCGAATTTTTCTTTATCCCTAGCACATAAACAACATTGTGAATGTGACAAATAGTACCATTCGGCAATGTCACAGGAATGTCTCCATACCCCTTGATTTGATGAGCACGGTCATCACCAAGATATATGATGGCTCCATTCTATGTTTCTTTAAAATTAGAGTACCACAGCTTATTACATGTCATATGTATTGATGCTCCGAAATCCACAAACCATGCATCAGAATCATTCGTTTCAGCAGATAAAGCAGCATTAGACACAAACAACCTAAGATCTCGTGAATCAAAATTCGAGGGTTCATCAATATCATCACTAGCAATAAACAATCTGAGATCATGATTTGAGGATTTTTCTGCATAATGACCTGAATGTGTTCTAGGTTTATTCCTAGCCTTATCACTCTTCATCTTATGACAATCTCTAACAATATGTCCAGGTCGACCACAATAAAAACAACTTTTTGACTTAGTCATGTTAGAGGGCATACCTTGATTCGGCCTTGGGGATTGTCTTATCTGCGATGAACTGCCTCCTCTGCCTCTTTCGCCTGATCTCCCTCTCAATGATCTGTTATTTGACCATAGTGCCAAATCTGTATTGTGAGGCTTCATATTCTCGTGCCTCTCTTCCTCCTGCAGCAAAATACCTGTCAGTTCTTCAAAGGTAGAAGATTTCTCCCTTGCTGTGAGACCTATTATAAACATCTGATAATTTTCTAGCATACCATTTAAGGTAATAGTGACAAGATCAGTGCTGGAAATTGTTTCCCCTATGTTTCCTAGCTTGTCTTTCACCTCTTTAATGTGACCCAAAAATGAACTAACAGATTCATTTCCATCCATCTTAATGCCTAACAATTTAGTTTTCAGGAACAGAATGAGATTCGTATTGCTAGTTTCATATAGAGCTTTAAGCGATGTCTATGTTTCAGCAGAAGTTTTAGCGTCTCTAATATGTGGAATTATGTTATCTTTAACAGACATACACAACAGTGCCTTTTCTTTATTTTCGCGCTTATCCCGGTCTTGGATCTGTGCTGCTATCGCATCGACAATCGCAACAGGTTTCACTTCAATTCCCTTCGCAATAGTCCAGACACCATAGTCTTCCATCAAAGTCTGCATATTGAATTTCCAGTTAATGAAATTCAAACCATCTAACTTGTTGGCTTCGTTGAGGTAGGTCTCTGCCAGCGGATTCGTCGTCGCTGCAAGACATTCTCTGCAAGTGAATCACCAAGAATATGCAATTTTCCGTCACTATGCCTTCAGATACTATTGATCCGTCTCTACCTTGGCTCTCGGTTTTCTTAAAAGAAATATAAAAAAACTTTAAAAAGAAACCTTAACACCACTCCATGCATACCACAAAACTCACTAGTTCATATAAATAAAATATAAGTTTCTTAAAAATAAACTTTTCCTTCTTTTTTAATACACACTTATATCCACCTTTAAATCATTTGGCATCCTCATATGCATAAAAATAACTCTTTCCTCACGCTTCAAAGCTTCACATATAAAAATAAACTCACATATAAAAAAAGCTCACGCTTCCCACAAAAGCAATAAACAATTCCCTTAATACAATACCAATCACGATTTTTCGACGCTCTAAAAAAACCTTATGTTTTACCAAAGCTCACGCATTCCAAACCTTAACTCACCTTTTACCTCAAAAAAAATGTTTTAGTTGAAACCAACTCTCACGCATTCAGGCAAATTGGTATTACGCACCATACAATAGTGGCGAATCCTTCACGTTCCACGTGACTTAGCTCGGCTCTCACTACATATCTCCAATGCGTACAAGGCAAAGGACTCACAACTCGATAGAAAACTCACGGATTTACCGAAAACATTGACATCGACACTCCTCGAAATCGCGAATGCGAGCGCTAGCGCTCCTATACAATGGAAGGGGGGCGTTGCAGCGTTGGGCGAGAGATGAGGGGGGAGCGCTAGCATCAAAGAATTCCTAGACTCGTACAAAGGGAGCACCGATGATCTAAATTTTCTGATTTCATAAGTGTGAGAGCGTCGACGCTCTCTAAACACTGAATAGGGGAGCGTCGATGATTTTTCAAAATCAATTCAAGATCAGATCTCACCTTAGAGAGCTGAATCTTTCAGGTCTTTAATTCGCTCTGATACCAATTTAGAATTATGAAAAACAAACACAGGTGAGGCTACGCTCAAAATCTATATTCTTGAATGAAGACGGATTACATCATTATATAGGAAACGACTCTACTTAGCCGGTTACAACAAACCACAGAAAACTAGAATTTACATTAAGTGAAGTAGATTTCAACTATGCAATTGACTCTTGCTCCATTATTTCTAAATGTGATGACAATGGTAAAGAGATCAAAACTTTCATATTAATTGACATGAAATTTTGATATTAACTGACACAAAATTTTGAAAATATTCATGGCATGGAACTTATGACAATCCTACGAATTAGAGTTTCTTATTTATAGTTCACAAGTTTGAGTAAACAAAAATATAATTAACTTCCAAATAAAATGAAAATCTATCCAAGTACTATGAACTTTGGTGCACATGTAGTTAACTTTTATCACTAGAATGGTTGATTATGGCAACCTCAACCACCATGAGGTATCGTTATTGATCATACATGCTAATCCATGGACTTGTATCAATTGACACTACTAGACCCTATAAAACATGGCCATTCTTGTGTCCATCTTCACATTAAAAATAAATTGAGACTCAAGTTATACATTAACTTGGTTACCAAGTGTGGTGGAATTTGGTAGCTTCTAAACACCATGTAGTAAAGTCATAAATACTACAACAATGTGTTTGTCTTTAGACATCATTGGATTTAAAGACATTCCAAATTCAAGGATGTCTAAACAAACACTTTATTAAAACACTTATCATTATATCATAGAGTATTGGGCATGGGTATGAAGTTAATGGTAAAAAAATACACTCCATAAAAACCTCCCATATATATATTAATACATTAATGGTTAGAAGACCTCACATTTATATATATTAATTGTTAGAAGAAACTCATGCATAGAAATTAATGCTTCAATTTCTTACACGTATGAGAGGGTGAGTCAATTGGGTTTAGTTTGGATGGTTGTGAAAAATGATTGTTATCCTCCCATCGGAGTTCAATTCCCATAAATGACATGTTAAGCTCATAATGAGTATGTTGTAATGGCTTTGAGCCTAATTTCACTATATGTATTGAAAAGTTTCATTTGATTCAATAAAATAGCAAGGAAACTACTTTTCCAAGAGAAAAAATACATATAAATGAGGATAAGAATCATTCCATTTCTTGTTCTTTCAACATTAATATAAAAATATCCTCTTAATTTGTGAAATACATTTTGTAAAGTTGTCTTTGCTTTCTGATCTTATGAGAAATAACTAAGTAGACACATAATAAATTATAATTTTTAATATAATTTCTATTAAAATTAAATTAAAATAACAAATTTCTTCCATTCAGTTACTTCATTAATTAATAATATGCATTGGTAAGCTAATGAAAAAGGAGTTTTTTTTTTATTTTTTTTGCAGCTATGTAAATTTGGATAAAATTGCTATTTTCTATTGTTTAAATTGTACTAGGATTATACAATCTTAGCCATTCAAATCTACAGATCCATCCATTCATCACTAGATTTAGGACAAAATAACCTCCAAAAACTAAAAAGTTTAAAATACTGCAATGCCATGATAATATATGATGCCATGATAATATATGATTGGTTTAAAAGATACAACAATCAAAATAGGGCAATCCAGATCCATATATATTAATGTATCCTTCAATTATTAAAATAAGCATGAGAGATCTTGATCGATTGCAAGTTTAACAACAATCTGATAAACCTTTTTTACAACTATGTAAATTTGGATAAAATTACTATTTTCTATTGTTTAAATTGCACTAGGATTATACAATCTTAGCCATTCAAATCTACATATCCATCCATTCATCACTAGATTTAAGAAAAAATAACCTCCAAAAAACTAAAACGTTTAGAATACTGCAATGCCATGATAATATATGATTGGTTTAAAAGATACAACAATCAAAATAGGGCAATCCAGATCCATATATATTAATGTGGTCCTTCAATTATTAAAATAAGCGTGGGAGATCTCGATCGATTGCAAGTTTAGCAACAATCTGATAGACCTTTTGTGTTGGGTGAATGGCATCCCAGAATACATATTTTGAGGCATCGGAACAAATGAAGGGAGCATTGTTATTACACGGTCCAGCCGCTATCAATCCAGTTCCACAACATCCGCTTCCGGATATCTCAAACCCTGTCACCACACAAATACAATATGTAATATCAATATACAGAGGATAAGATATGGCCTTCTGTGTTTTCAATGACAATAGAAAAAGGCCAAACTCTAAAATAAGATACCGAATTTTCCAGGATGGTACACGATATCAGAGAGCACTTCGTAAATATCCACATAAACAAGCTTGAGATCAAGAAGGCGATGCATCAAGCTCGCCAAAACTGATTTTAGTTTTTCATTTAAACGAACGGCCACCTGGTTCTGTTCTTCTAAGCATTCAGTTTTTCCGATCCTTCTGCTTATGATTTGCTTTAGATTTAAAGTTCTCACTACAGGCAGGCAACCCAGGGGAGGGAGTCCAACAAACAATAGTTTTCGGGCACCCTCTCTGTATATCTCCTGTCACGGGATGAATTGAGAATTAAAGGTACTATTCAAATCTATCAAAAATTCATTATTTTAATCAATTCTCTTGAAACATATTGCAGGGAGTACAACTAACAATAGTTTGCGGGTACCCTCCCTGTGTATCTCGTATTTAAGTGAACTTAACATGATAAATTGATTATTGTAGTTAGTTATCATTTCCCCATACATGACTCCATGGATCATACATGACTTACTCTTACTCTATTCAGAGAACCTCAAAAATAATATTTCAAAACGGAACATAGTTTAGTCTATTTGTTTGCCTGCACCTGAATGAAAGTGTTGACTTCTTTAAGTAGAAACTCCTGATATTGCTCAACGTTCATTTGTGCCCTTCGAATTTGCAGACCAAAGTAGGTGACTGCAAAGTCGTTAGTGCCCATGCTACATATGAACAGAGCATTCCTTATAATGTCTGTTGCGTTTTTATCTCCAACCACATCTGCCAATCTCGTCCGGTAATTCTTGAAGTACTGCCCTTGCTTCCATAAAGGCAATACAGACTGCAAAATATTTGTAAATTATTAGTCAGGATGAAATACCGGATTGATGTTCAACTTATTGCAATCCAAGTTAGCAGAAAAGATCAGGAGGGTGATAATTAGAACATACAGCGAGCTCGGCCGTGAGATTGTCATACCCAGATCCTCCTGAAGCAAAGCTTACACCCGTTATAATGTCTTGGAAAGTTAGGGTGGGGTCTAAATATGCTGGCACTGTCTCTTTCAGTCCCAATGCTGCAGCTGTACATATACCAGCAAAAATATATTTATTGTGAAAAATCACTATTCATATAAAATATGTATGGGTATTCATGAACTTACCCACAAAATGTTAAATAAAATGAAGAGCAGCGATTGCAACGGATTCACACAGAAAAACACACAAAACATAGAGATTACATAGATATATATAGCTGGATTCAGATCCAACTAACTCCACTCTTGGAGGGATAGGTTGAGAGAATATCTCAACATCCTCCTACAAATCTTAAACCAACTCTAAACTTAGAACACAACATTAATGGAAGCATTATCTTCCAACACCCTCCTTTA
>JASDQU010509408.1:28639-40434 GCA_032191745.1 Picea mariana | reverse complement strand
ACAACATTGAATATGCCAGGAAGATTCGAATAGTACTCCTCGCTCTTTTGTCCAACTTCTCCCAATCTTCCTTTGGCATACCAGTAGGTGGTGTACTGGTAGTTTGTGTACTAAAAGGTTATGTACCAATAGCCTGTGTACTAGTAGATAGTGTACCAGTAGGCTGTGTACCAGGATCCATAATGATCCATTGTTCTTTGTCTACAAGAAGGTCCTCCATCTTCATCTTCCATAGCTCAATTTTTTTACCGTTGAACTTATCTATCTCGATTCTAGAAGAGATTGTCATTCCTCTTTCTACACTCAAATCACCATTGCAAAAGATCCCAATAAACCCAGGTTTATCACAGACCTAAGATAAACTTGATCTATCAAGACCGAGCCAAACCCTCAACAACAAAGGCGTCCCTCTGAAGCAAAAAATGAGCTTTGATACTACATGTAAGTTTTAAACCTATGAAGTAAAGAAATA
Organism: Picea mariana; assembly: GCA_032191745.1. Lineage (NCBI taxonomy): Eukaryota > Viridiplantae > Streptophyta > Pinopsida > Pinales > Pinaceae > Picea > Picea mariana. The sequence continues at coordinate 39,962 of JASDQU010509408.1, read as the reverse complement.
CATATAGATTTTTAAGCAAAACAAAATTTAATCAATGGCTCATACACATAGTACACAGAGATTTTATATTGGAAACCCTCAACCAGGAAAACCTTTCTTATATTCATTATCTTATTAAATTTCACCATTCACCATACAATATATACAATGTTTCTAGGTATTCCGTAGATACCAAAACCCTAATCCCTTAATCTGATATTAATTTAGAAAACCGCTAACAATAGCAAAAACTGCCCAAAAAAACTTCGGGGCACTGCCCCGAACACTACGTGTAACTAGGGGGGCCATACATGCCCCCCGATGCCCCCCCCTTAGGAAAGCGCTCAGTGTAAATGACATAAACAACACTACTAAAGTTATCGTCAGACACAGTTGTCGAATCTGACATGCCCACACACAAACACATGCAAAGAATATAACACATACTCAACATCCATATCCATGGGTTGTAAATCCTTTGTGGCCTCAACCAAATATGACAAGCAATCCTCCGTAAGGAACTTTTCCCTATCAATCGGTCAACCCCACGATTACAATGCCACAATCCCTTCCACTACCATACTTAGGGGGACCAACAACTCAATCTCAGTATGTAGGGGGTCCATCCGTTCCACCACCTTACATGGGTGGAAAAACAGGAAAACAACCTTACATGGGTGGACAACCAAGTCAACCACCATTTATGGGAGGATCATCTAGTTTTTTCATCTTTCCACAACCTCGATATGGTCCTACTAGTGTTCCCACACAATATGGTTATCACCAGTATAAACAAACTAACCAAAAACTACCATTCTTGGCTACATTAGATCTGCCAGATATTTCATGTTTAACAACGATCCCATCTTTCATGCCCCATTTTGGCCTGTCGTCCTTGCCAAATTACTGTCTGACATTCTGAAATTCAACGGAAAACCTAGGGAAGATCCTAATAATCATGTTACGAATTTCCATTTATGGTGTTCTTCCAACTCTTTCATGGATGATTCCATTCGACTTATACTTTTTAAGATAACACTTACAGTTGTGGCAACAAAATGGTATATTGAACTTCCGTGTAACTTGTTTTCTGACTTTAATTCTCTTGCCATGGTTTTCCTGACACATTTTTAGTTTCCTATATGGTACAAGACCGATACATAGATTTTGACCTCACTTCGACAATCCTCTTCCACCCACATATCTGATCATATTCATGAGTGGAGGCAGAAGAGACGATTGATTAAAGCTCCCATTCCGGACCAAATCCTCACGGATTGGTTTGCAAAGTCACTCTTACCTCCCATTTCCTGTGATGTTTCTATGGGAAACATAGTTACCGAGGAGCAGGCTATCACTCATGCACAATATTTGTACTTGGTTTACTCCTAGTCTGGCACTCTTTACGATGTAATCCCTAACGCTCCTCATCCACTGAACGATCCTTCAAAACCTTCTCTAGAACCTAGTTTCATTCCAGACACCACAACTACTTCCACTCTTGCTCAAACCTATTAGGTTAATGCGATGCAATCCACTTTGTCATAGAAACCAGGAGGAAAGAATAAAAANTCCAATAAATCTTCTAACGACCAGGATAATCCCAAGGATGTTGATACTCAATCGACAAGGAAGCCTAAATCTCCTTGTATGATTTGTGAAGAAGACCACTACATGAAATATTTCCCTCATCGTGATGTTTTTTCTAAATATCTAAAGGGTACCTCCTAACCAGTTCAAAAACAACATTTGGTTGCACAAAACCCTACCTCTTCGCAAGGGTACAACACAACTTATTCCCACCATGAAGATGCTTCCACAAGCACCTTTGAAGTTTTACATGTTTAATATGGTTAATGTCATGACTCGTGAAAATACTTATGAAACTCCTCCACATGATTCAAATAAAGTAAAGGTTATCGATCATCCCTCCAGTTCTACTACTCCATATTCAAATTCTCTTCATATTGAGAAGCCAATTTTTAACGCTGCATTATGCCAGGCTAAGAGCATAATTCGAAAAGAAATATTTAATCCTAATGCCCGTGCTGCCCAAAACTGCAACATCCTTGAATATTTGGCGCAAGCGCCTTGTGCTATGACCACCCTTGAAGTTCTACAACAGTATCCAAGTCAACATAGAACCCTGTTGTCAACCATTATATCCATGGATCCCAAGGAGTTGAACTCGATTACGTTTAATTTGGATTATTCCCACCACTTAGCATTCCAAATTCAAGTTTTGGTTGGTGGAAAGAATATACATTGTACTGTTTTGGATGAGGGAGCCTCCACTTGTGCCATGTATTTCCTTATTGGAGAGCCCTTGGTTCGCCTACACTTACCCCATCCCCTACCACCCTAAAATCATTTTATGGAAATGGTTTCCAAACTCACAGACTCTTGCAATCTTTTACAATGACGTTAAATGGTAAGATCATTTCAATTGATATCGAAGTGGTTGATGTGCCCCTGGATTATAATTTGTTACTTGGTCGTAGTTGGTTCTATGTGATGACCGTCATCGCATCTTCGATGTTTCGTGTCTTACTATTTCCCCATCAAGGAAATATTATCATTGTTGACCAAATTGAGTATACAACTCCAGATCTCAATAATTTTACATCGAATAATGCCCCTTTTCTAAGACAAAATGGTCTTGAGAGTGTAGGAGTAGTTCCCCTTAAGGATTCCTCTCTCATGGGGATTTTTCCTTTTCCTTCTACTCCGACCACCTTGGTTGCCATGTTAAAAATGATTTTGACTTAGGTGTGACAATCCTTATAATTATCTAATCCTTTGTTAGTACCTAGTCTCGACGAGCAGATTTCATCGTCTTTGTCAAGCTTGTTAAAAAATGAAACATACCCACCTCAATCCAAACCGAGTATTACTCTGGATAGAATACTTGAACCTTCTTTTCCTCCTCCTAGTGAAAATGTTCCCATCCTTAATCAGAAACCTAAACAAGGAAATAACAAGAGTCGTTGAAGGAAACAACACTTGGGGGGAATGTCTCCAGCCTCTAGACATCATGCTGGAACAAAACCGCTAGCTGCTATCACTCATGCTGGGGGGAAAATACCTCTTAAATGACACACCACCAGGAGTGATCCTCATTTGAGGGTCATTCCCATTGTAACGTAGTAACTCTTTCTAGAACGAGCTTAGTATTTTTTCTTCTCGTGCTCGTTAAAACATGAGAATAGGTTACTGAGTCCACTTTATCTCTTTTTCAGACTCGTAAAAGATGTATAAAAAAGGAACCCTTTGGAGTCTCCTTTAAGCTCTTTTCAAACTCCCTAAACACGAAGAGATTGTCGAGTGACCTTGCTTCCTTTCACACTCATTAAAAGGTTTGAAAGGGTGTCTTTCGAGTGGTAGTTTATCTATTTTTCAGCCTCGCAAGACTAATTATGAAAAAGGACTACTCTAATCAAGCATGATTATAAGAGTTCTCCCCTATATTTTTTTACACTTTTTTCGGGCTTGGGAGACTAAATTTATGAAAAATTCATCCATGGAGTCACCTTCAAGTTCTTTTTAGACTCTCTAAACATGAAAAACCATCAATTTTTTCTTCTATGGACTCGCTAAACTACACATTGAAGGGCCTATTTTGGGACAAACCCTTACTTCTTATAGTTCATTAAATAAAGGAAGAGGAACTTACCGAAGGTTAGTTATATCGAGCATGTGTTACCCTCTGTTAGCAACAATTCTTGTCTGGGGAACAAAAATATCCAGGTCTGCAGGTTACATGAGAAGCACCCAAGTGCAGCATGAAAGAACCTCATTTCAGGCTACCAAGTAAGGAAGCGGACGAAGTTATGTTGTCAGCGGCCCAGATCCATCTATAAGCGCAGATCGACGGTCGGGGGAAATCGTGGTTAGCGGAGTTGCACCAGGATTAGCGTGATGGATAGCACTTATAATACATTCATGAAGGATCTCGACCGTCCATCCAAAAGGACACGTGGTGCGCGATCATGTCATGTCGGCATTCGAAAGTTCAAAGGGTGAGGGGTTCCTCGTCATTTTACATCTCGAAACCCCAAACCCCAAAATGCCGAAAGAATCTAGGTACAGGCAGTCCCACATTCAAGAAAGGATATTGGTCATCCATCCAAAAGGACACATGGTGCACGATCATGTCATGTCAGCATTCAGGAATTCGAGGGGTAAGAGCTCCTCATCATTTTAGATCTCGAAACCTCGAACCCCAAAATGCCGTTAAGCTCCCTTCAAAGTCGATACCACGGTCCTAGCGCTAGGTCATGTTAAGCGAGCTCAGAAATGGAGGTAACCCCCTTTTAATGACAAATCCATCTCGTTCGTTCATCTGAAGGACACATGGCGCAAGATCTGAGCCACAGGTGGGGCCCTTCGAAATTTTTATAGTGAAAGCACCAAAGTCATCTCATCCATCCATCCATCGATGAAACTCGGGTGCATTGGACTTAAAGGGGGCATGGATCTGGGAGGCTAGGATCTGCGCGCTCATATCTACGGTCAAGAGCAGATTCTGGAGGCCCCCCGCCATTCTACCTTTAAGCGGAGGGGGGGGGGTCCGGAATCGAATGCGCAACTCTTCAAATGTCAGGATTGGGGCGCCTAAATCAGCGGTTGAGGCTTCATTCTGGACCCCCCTTGCCTTTCTGCCTTTAATTAGGGGGGGGGGCGGAATCAAGCACGCAACTCTTCAAAGGTCAGGATCGGAGCACCTATATCAACGAAGCTCAGGCCTTTTCGGCTCCCCTTTTCCATCCTGTCTTTAATGAAAGAGGGGGGGTCCGGAATTGTGTGTTATTATTGTGGGGTCCCTTGCCTATCATGTCACCTTTGGTATCGTTCTCCCCATTGCCACCTGTTCTCCACCTACCGACTCCCTTTTCCCTTGTCATCTGTCCAACTTCCCTCTCTCCATCCACATGACACTGCCTCAGCTCGTCGTCCTCTCATCTCCTGCCATGTGTCCCTCTCACTCCCAGTCTCCTCCTCCTGTACTCCTGCACTCCATGCTCCTTCCTCCTCTGTCCTATTCAGACCACGTGCCATTCCTCAGCTGATGTCACAACTCTCATTTCTTCTCCATCACCTCCATAGTGTTCATGCCTTTAACCCCCATCACACCCTCGTCCACATCCTCCATAGGGGTCTCTCGCAATAGTCCAGCGAAGTAGCATCCAAAGAAAGACCGTTCGGCTGATCTAGGTGGCACCATTAGGACACCTCCACGTCCCATAAGGCAGAGTTGACTGAGGACGTCCCCGATCCCAAAAAGCAGTTATTATGGCAGTTGTTGGTGGTTGAACATCAGCTCCGCCATAAAAGGAAGGTCTGGTAAAGGACTAATTCACGTTGACTCACCTGCAGAAGGACAATCCGAAATATGATGGCGTCTGTCATAGGTGCACGATCATCGTGAGTCTGCATGGTAAGGCTGTCAGAAGCCATGCAGATGCAATTCTTTAATGCAACATCTCGTTTTTGCTGTTGTTGTTTTTTTTGAGTATATGTAGGCGTTTTCACCATTTTTGTAAGGATCGATGGTTGAGAGAAGCTCCCGGTTGTAAAGATTTAATGAAGCACTGTTATTCTGGTTATGCATGGACTCTTGGGATTTCTTGTCTTATGAATGTCAATTTCTTTCACGTCTTTGTTTACACTGCATTAGAGCGACTCGGAATTGGAGAATCCAGTCGAGTTGTAACTGTTATAGGATGATGTAGAATTGGATCACTGTAGCAGTTGCGTTGCCTCTAATAGGTCCTTGTGATTTTTCTAGCGCTGAATGACTTGGAATTGGAGAATCCGGTCGAGTCCCCCTTTCAGTTTCTTGAAACCCTGAACCAAGAGGATCTTGCATTCAGAGTTGTTCTTCTGCAAACTACTGAAAATCCTATTGCTCGATGTAGTTTGTTCACTCTTCTTACCAAGTCTTCCAACTGTTCATCTTTTAATCAACCCACTGACTGAAGTTAGATCAAGACCTCCTTTGTTACTTACATACCAGACCCAATCCCTGAGTTAGAGTGATATCTCCCCGAGTCTCTACCCATTTGATCATCCATTAAAAATTATCGTCACATAAAACTGATGGGCATCGGGCTCTGCTCCTGCAAGCAATCCAGGAGTGACTTCCATCGCCAACATTTATGGCACCATTGTCGGGGACGGATATTGAATATTTTCCCCGGGATTGAACGACAACGATTATCTTATTCTGAAGGTGCATCAGATATCAGAATTACCAAGATTGCTACTGTGCACCTGGCGACTCCATTGTTTCCACTTCACTGTTTCAGTTGTGGCTACTGTTGGCACACTTGAAAGCTGACCCAGAGGAGCTTTCTCAAGAAGATTTCAGTGGCTGCTTTCTCAGCCTGAGAACCTTCTTGGGGTAATGACAACGTTAATATCTGGCTTTTGATGGTGAACAAGGACCAGGCATATTCAAAGCTGTGAATCTTTCACTTGGTGACTCCATGATTCGAGGATCGATTGGTGCCTCCATTGGTTCGATATGGAGAAAATCTTAGCTCAAAGGTTTGATTTTTGTGACCTTTCTCAGATAGTTGGTTTTCCTAATGCACTTCCTGATAGAGACCAATGGGAAAATTTCCTCCCTAAATTTCACGCAACGATTTCGGAGGTACCAGCTGAGCATTTACTGGACTTTCATGAATTTATTCATCGACTCAATATCACGCATGAGGATGTTCGGATTAAGATTTTTAGGTATTCATTAAAGGGAGCTTCTCTTGATTGGTGTCGATCTCTTCCCTCTGCAAGCATCCTTTCTTTAGCAGGTTTTCATACAACTTTCAATTCATTTTGTAAAGAATACTTTCCACTGATTGTTTGCATGAAAATTGCTGTGAGGAATTTTCTTTGCTTCGTGAAGCCTCCGCTGGCCCTGCAGACCATGTATGTGATGAATCCCTTACTGTGGAGGAAATCATCTACTGTGAAAATATAGAGGTGTTGAATGATATTAATGGTGTTAGCTCTAGAATGGAAGCATCTGACATCATATTAGATGTGTCTGTTCTTTTAGATGTTCATGAAGATCAACATGCCTTTTGTGGATATTATGAGTTTATAGAGCAGATGTGGTCCATGGTAGATGGCTCACCTAAATATTGGGTTGAAGAAGATATTCCTAACAACCCTACTTCTGAGGATGAAGATCTTCCTGTTTGTAAAAAAAAGATTATTGTGGAAGAGGTTTCCTCTCTTTTTCTCCAGGATATTTCTCACGATATATGTTTACCTGGGATTAAAGAGAAAAATATTAGGTATGAACAACTAGAAGCAGCAGATACCACTATCCCTGAAATAGATGTTTTTGACAGGATCACTATTCTGGAGGAGGAACATAGAAATGAAGGTCAACCTCTTTTTGATGAATATTATAGTGATGATGAGCAACAAGCTTATCCTACATTTGATTACTATGAAGACGTTGACCGACATGACATCAAGAAAAACCACCCCATGGTCCCTCTTTATGATGAATACGAATTGGACCTGGGGGAGAGCCAAGAAGAAGAGAAGAAAGAACCAGTGGAACATGTGACTTCCTGCCTGGAGCCCGCCCATTCACCTATGCAGACTCATGAAGTTCATCCCTGTAGGAGTAGATGTGGAGCAGAGCAGGCCTATTGCTACCCTTTTGACAGGGTTTGCCACTCATTCTATGATCCTGTTAGCGAGTACATGGAGTGGCATGTCCTTTATTCCTTGGAGCCACCCTATTCCATATCAACTTCAGCCTGTGAGGAGAAGTTGAAGAGTGTAGTTGTCCTGATGTCACGGTTACACTATCTGCTGGTGATCATCGATAGAAAGAATGAGCTTCTATCCAAGAAGCTACTTGAATGGCTATGGTGGAATTCTACTTTCACCTAGCCCCATGTAAAGTATTTTATTATTTTAGGATTGTATATAAATAAGCTCCTTTGAGCATGTATCTTTATTTTGTTGCTTTTATTTTTCGACCTGTATTTTCAGCAGCGGGATGTTTTGAGCCTAACTCCATAGCCCAACAACAAGGCACTGAAGCTGCGGAATGATTTCTTATAGCATCATATGGATGACTCTATCCCCCATGGAGCCTAATGTTAGCAACAATTCTTGTCTGGGGAACAAAAGTATCCAGGTCTGCAGGTTACACGAGAAGCGCCCAAGCGCAGCACGAAAGAACCTCATTTCAGGCTACCAAGTAAGGAAGCGGGCGAAGTTATGTTGTCAGTGGCCCAGATCCATCTATAAGAGCAGATCGACAGTCAGCGGGAAATCGCGGTTACTGGAGTTGCACCAGCTTTAGCGCGATGGATAGCACTTATAATACATTCATGAAGGATATCGGTCGTCCATCCAAAAGGACACATGGTGTGCGATCATGTCATGTCGGCATTCAGGAGTTCAAAGGGTGAGGGGTTCCTCGTCATTTTACATCTCGAAACCCTGAACCTCGAAATGCCGAAAGAATACAGGTACAAGCGGTCCCACATTCAAGAAAGGAGATCGACCGTCCATCCAAAAGGACACGTGGTGCGCGATCATGTCATGTCAGCATTCGAGAATTCGAGGGGTAAGAGCTCCTCATTATTTTACATCTCGAAACCCTGAACCCCAAAATGTCGATAAGCACCCTTCAAATCCGAGCCCACGGTCCTAGTGCTAGGTCACGTTAAGCGAGCCTGGGAATGGAGGTAGCCCCTTTTTAATGACAAATCCATCTCGGTCATTCATCAGAAGGAAACGCGGCACAAGTTCTGAGCCACAGGTGGGTCCCTTTGGGATTTTCATAGTGAAAGCACCGAAGTCATCTCAGCCATCCATCCATCGATGAAACTCGGGTGCATTGGACTTAAAGGGGGCATGGATCTAAGCAGCCAGGATCTATGCGCTCAGATCTATGGTCAAGAGCGAATTTTGGAGGCCCCCTGCCATTCTACCTTTAAGCGGAGGGGGGGGTCCGGAATCGAATGCACAACTCTTAAAAGTTCAGGATTGGGGCACCTAAATCANNNNCAAAGGTCAGGATTGGAGCACCTAGATCAACGACGCTCAGGCCTTTCCGGTCCCCCTTTTCCATCCTGTCTTTAATGAAAGAGGGGGGGTTCGGAATGGTGTGTTATTATTGTGGGGTCCCTTGCCTATCGTTTCACCTTTGGTATTGTCCTCCCTGTTGCCACCTGTTCTCCACCTACTGCCTCCCTTTTCCCCTGTCATTTGTCCAACTTCCCTCTCTCCATCCACATGACACCTCCTTAGCTCGTCATCCTCTCGTCTCCTTCCATGTGTCCCTCTCACTCCCAGTCACCTCCTCCTATACTCCCGCACTCCATGTTCCTTCATCCTCTGTCCTATTTAGACCGCGTGGCATTCCTCAGCTGATGTCACAGCTCCCATTTCTTCTCCATCACCTCCACAATGTTCATGCCTTTAACCCCCGTCACACCCTCATCCACATCCTCTATAGGGGTCCCTCGCAGCAGTCCAATGAAATAGCATCCAAAGAAAGACCATTTGGTTGATCCAGGTGGTACCATTAGGAGACCTCCACATCCCAGAAGGCAGAGTTGACCGAGACTGTCCCGATCCCAAAAAGAAGTTATTGTGGCAGTTGTTGGTGGTTGAACATCAGCTCCGCCATAAAAGGAAGGTCTGGCAAAGGACTAATTCACATCGACTCACCTGCAGAAGGACAATCCGAAATCTGATGGCGTATGTCATAGGCACACGATCATCCTGAGTCTACATGGGCAGGATGTCAGAAGCCATGCAGATGCAATTCTTTAATGCAGCGTCTCATTTTTGCTGCTATTGTTGTTTTTTAGTATATGTAGGCATTTTCACCATTTTTGTAAGGATCGATGGTTGAGCGAAGCTCCCAGTTGTAAAGATTTAATGAAGCACTGTTATTCTGGTTATGCATGGACTCTTGAGATTTCTTGCCTTATGAATGTCAGTTTCTTTCACGTCTTTGTTTACACTGCATTAGAGCGACTCGGAATTGGAGAATCCAGTCGAGTTGTAACTGTTATAGGATGATGTAGAATTGGATCACTGTAGCAGTTGTGTTGTCTCTAATCAGTCCTTGTGATTTTCCTAGCGCTGAATGACTTGGAATTGGAGAATCCAGTCGAGTCCCCCTTTCAGTTTCTTGAAACCCTGAACCAAGAGGAACTTGCATTCAGAGTTTTTCTTCTGCAAACTACTGAAAAGCCTGTTGCCCGAGGTAGTTTGTTCACTCTTCTTACTAAGTCTTCCAACTGTTCATATTTTAATCAACCCACTGACAAAAGTTAGATCAAGACCTCCTTTGTTACTTACATACCAGACCTAGTCCCTGAGTTAGAGTGATATATCCCCAAGTCTCTACCCATTTGATCACCCATTAAAAATTATCGTGACATAAAACTGATGGGCGTCGGGCTCTACTCCTGCAAGAAATCCAGGAGTGTCTTCCATCGCCAACACCCTCCTCGAGCTCATTAAACAAGAAAAAGGTACTCATCTTTATGGGTGGGGAAAAATTGAAGGAAGTGGGTCAAGTCTTTAGGAATCCTTTATGGTAGATATTGTCTCCCTTGAACATGTTAAATGTCTGTGTCTCATCTTAAAGTTGGGTAATCCGCTTGTCTCTGTGTCATACCAATTCCATGTGTATCCACAATTTTTGTTCCAATCGAAAAGTGCTCTTATTTTCCATCACATTACATTCTTGGTACTCGAGTCAATTTTTCCAAGTCAATTGTCATGCTTCATCATGTTCAAGGGTAGTTTCACTTCAAACCATTCATCTACAGTACTACCAGTTTCCATTTCTTGTGTCACTCCATACTAATTCGATTCACCATCTTACATCACTTTCCTCTGTCAGTTTCATGTCGATGGTGGGGGATACATCAAGGCCCTCCTTTGATGAGTCTTTTTGTGTTGAATTCAGCACATTATCCAGGAATCAGACTTGGAAACCAATTAGTACCTTGGGACTTGCATGCCTCAATGGAAGGCCTCCTCACTTCCGACATTAGGTTTACATCATTGAGCTCTGATTGGATGATTCCATGAATGTTCTAATTCAGGTGATTTATTCACATTCGTTGGAATGTACTAGGGTACCTTAGGAGTCACATCATTGGTGGTTTCCCTCACACTTGTTAACGGTTTACATCAATGACTGGTAATCAAGTGGTTTCTACCATGTTCAACATCAAACCATATATTCACATGGCTAGATTCGCACCGCATCGAGATCGATATGAAGACTCTGGGTTGGGCGTTCACTTTGTTATTAGCTTTTCCCAGGCTATGAAGGAGATCATTT
>JASDQU010509408.1:0-17686 GCA_032191745.1 Picea mariana | reverse complement strand
AGGATTCGTGAGAGATACTATAGCCCCAGAATTCACATACATAAAGAATAACAAGTGTAACAAGAGTCTCAAACAAGAGTTTCTTCTTATTCGAACTCCAAAGATCAACTAATTTACAATTGTTTTCAAGCCCATAATAAGATTTCCATCCCCCAATAATCCTTTTCTTAATGGTATAATTCCAATTGAGATTGTGGTGAATAACAGTTCCAAGATATTTGTATGAATTCACTTCCTCCAATTTGTTGTTGTCATATACGAAGGTATCATAAGTGATCTTATTGGATTTAATAATCATGACCTTATTCTTATCAGTATTAACAGTCATACCCATATTGGAGAAACAATCCTTGAGGATTCTTAGTTGGTTTTCAAGATCATGGGGACTCCTTTCCATATGAATGATATCATCAACATAAATAAGAAGATTGATGACTTTACTAGTGAGAGTAGGGACGACACAACCTTCTTTTTTCAAGCAATATTCTAACTTGTCAATGTATATGCCAAAAATGTTAGGGGACACCAGACAACCTTGTTTGACTCCAATATTGCAGTTAATATCTTTTGACCAGCCCTCAGTGTTTTTAAAATTAGAAATAACATTCTCATAGATCCTTATTGCAACATCCCTCAACTCGAGAGGCACTTTATCTCTTCCAACCTATTCCAAAGGTTTTTCCTAGGAACCATGCCAAAATATTTTCTAAAGTCAATAAAAAAAAAACAAAAGGATTGATTTTAGTATTGCGGAACTCCTCTGCAATGATCCTAAAGGTAACAATATGGTCCACAGTTGAATGATATCTCTTAAACCTGGACTAGCCTTTATCTCTTTTAATGTGAATTTCTAGCCAAAGGCTAATCTTATTTTCCAAAATAATTCCATAAAGCTTGGATAAAATCGAGTTGATCATAATGGTCCTATAATTAGAGGGAATGTTTCTATCCCCATTTTTAAAAACAGAAACAATGAGGATTTGCATCCAAGGTTTAGGGAAGCCCTACTCGAATGCTAAATTGAAGAACTTGTGTATGTGAGGGATAAGGATAGGCCCTCCAATTTTAAAAATTTCAACTTGGTAGCCTTCAATGTCCTTAGCTTTCCCATTTGCAAGCCAGTTAACCATGAACTCTATGTATTCTAAATAAAAAAATTCTTCCTTTGTAGGGACAATGGGAATGGTGTCCATGGCATTAGGGAACTCGTAAAGACTTTTAAGGTAGGAATTAAAGTCCCTTAAGGGAATCCTATTTTTTTTTTAGTATTGCGGTTTAGAATTTGGCTCCATAACTTCTTAGGATCCATCTTATATAATTGTGAAAGTTTCTCTTTCCTTTTATTAATATAGTACATTTTTCCCTTTTAATTAGGACTTTGTACGTATTGATCTTATCGAGTTTTAAGGACTTATTAGAAGCATCCTTAATGGCTTTCCTATCAATTTTACATTCTTTAACATACCAAGGGTTGGTCGTTCTATTATTATTTTTATAGGACACCTCGAAAGAGAACCTGTTAATAGAAGTGGAAAGGGTAGTTGTAAAATTATGATAGAGTTCTTCAATGTTGTCCTTATAAGTTAGGATATTTAATTTACTATTTAAATCCTTTAAGAAAAGGTCAACTTTACTTTTTTCAAAGTGCAAATTCCTTTGATTATCATAATTCTCTTCAATGGTGTTCCTATGCATGGAAAAGTTTAGAGTTAGAGTTAAAGGTTTATGATCAGAGTCGGACTCATGGTCATTTGAAAGGTCAAAAGTTGTTATTTGGTTGGAAACGGGGATATCAGATATCACATAATCTATGACACTACTACCTATCCCATGAATACAAGTCATCTGGTTGCATGGATAATTTTAAGGATGGAAATTTATATTAAAATGTAGAAACATGAGCTAATATTACTATTCATTAATATGAAAATTGTAAAATGTTTGGCGATATTTTTGTAAAAATATTCAAATTTATAAGGATTTTATATAGTTTCTATAAAATTTTGACTATTTTTAATGTAAAATAATTTTATTCTATAGAATTTGGGAGAGTCGTTTTTAGAAAAAAAATGGAAATTAGCGAATCTTTTTTTGGGAAAAAACATCGAAAATTAGTCCATTTCCAAAATTTAGCCCCTAAAATCATATATGTCTGGTTGGAGTTTGGCCACTTCATTAATCCATTGCAAATTATTAGGTCTTGAAAGCTAACCATTCATCAATATTTAGACATATAAATATAGTAATTATAAATATAATATACACTAAATTATAATATTTGATGCAAACATTAAATTTATTGAAATGAAGATTAAGATAATTATTAAACAATTGTCAAATTGGTTTATTTTGGGTAGTTGGGAGGAATGATTGGTATCCTACCCACTAATAATTTGGTTGACTTAACCCAATAAAAATAGATTTTATAATTTGGTCATCATCCCAAAAATTATTGTTATCCTCATAATATGGTTGACTTAACCCATTCAAAATAAACTTTATAATTTGTTCATTTATCACACTATTCACCTAACATAATGTGTTATATAAAATAAAAATACAAAACTATACAGCCTAAGTGGGCCTAATGGTTAAGAACATGTGTTTCCTCCTAAGAGGTCACAAGTTCAAATCCATAGGGGGGTAGGGTATGTATACCTCTGTAGACTTTACCATAATATTTCATGCACACACTAAAATTATTGAATTGAAGAGTGAGCTAATTATTAAAAAATTGTCAATTGGGTTAGTTTGGGTGGTTTAGAGGAATGATTGCTATCATTTCCACTAATAATTTGGTTGACTTAAACCAATCGAAATAAATTTTATAATTTGGTCATCACCTAATGTGTTATATAAAATTAACAAGTGCCACTATAGTGGCAATGCCTAAAAGTTTTGGGTGCTTAGATCTGAATGCATGCATAAGTTTGAAATACAACATTGCATGCCGACATCTTGAAAATACTTATACCAATACAAAAATTGCATTAGCCTATGTTCCTAAAATTTGTGTTGCACTTGAAGTGGTGGGGAATTACTTATCAAAATTACTTAAAACATATCCATAATAGTAATAAAAATTAGAGTAAAACCAACAGAAAGTGGAAGCCTCTTGTTATAATATACGACAACAAAATTCTTTAAAATAAATATTCAATAAAATAAATCGTGAACTGATTATTATTTATTCTATAAAATAAATCGTGAACCAATTATTTTTTATTCTATAAAATAAATCTTCAATAAAATTGAAAGGAAACATATTAAATAAAAAAATATGTCTATATAGGTCCAAAATTAACATTAACTTATGAAATTAGAATGTTGTAGGTTAAATTATTTATAAAAGTTATAACAATTATGTAAAAGAAAGATAAAAGTTATAAATTTTAAGTGCCAACAAATTAAAAATTCATGAACATGCAGGTTTTGCTTATGCCACTGAAGCTAAGATCATCACACATAATCAATAAAATTAATGGTTTGATCTAGTTGGATATTAGTGGCCACCCACCTATTCCAACCGACTCACATACAATTTTCATCTTGGTAGTTTATTTTCTAGCTTTTTGGGTCCTAAACTTTCAGGGTTGTTTTGAGGCTCTAAACAACATTTTTTGGGATTGCCACAATAATGCTATAAACGATGTCATAGTATGACATCAACACGTGTATTCCTTGGATAGACCTTTCCAACAGGCTATTGTGCACCTAAAATGAAGATCGCGTGCAAAAGTTACAACCCTGGGAAGTTGATGTACCAACTTACCCCATCAGTGCCCACATGACTTTTGGCGCTTCATCTCCTAGGATTAGGTTTTAGGATGTATAGGGTTTTCTTTTACTTATTCATGATAAAATGACCTGAAGGCCTCATTGTAATGTTCTTAGGCGAATGTCTGTATATGCCACATCGCTTCTTGGAGATTATCTACCACCATTAGAACAAGATTGTTTCATTATGAATTTTACAGTTTCAACATATTTATTTATTGAATAGAAGTTAGGTTTCATTGTATCTATGTATTATTGTTATAGATCTGTGTTTCATTCTATTCATCTCATAAATCCAGATCAGTGGTATCAGAGCAATATGCTCTTCATTTGTTTCTTTGTGCATGTCCCAAATGAGGCGAGGGTATAAGAAGTTGGGACTCAAACCAGTTGATCCTTTGCAATATTGGCCTCACTAAAATTGATGGTCGTCCATGGGGCAAGAAAAGAGAGATGAAGGGGAAGGATATCCCTTTAAACCATTGCTTGAGGAATCCCTCACGCAACATAGAAACAAGATGATGAATGTTGCACAAATCCTTTGACAACTACCAACATGCGATGCATCTTCCTCGAGTGGAGGTGCCGCCCCCTTCAAGGTACCTATCAATTTTTATATTCCTATATTTGAAGGTTAGATAGATGTAGATGGTGTAGATAAATGGTTGACCTTCTAGAAGGGTGTCTTTTTGTCCATAACTTTTATGATAGAGAAAATATTACATTTTCACTCCTTAAGGTCATCCCCCATGTCAAAGATTGATGGGATAATTTCCGTGAGAAAAAGGAAATAGAAAAATATCCATTATTTGTAGTCACACCCACTTGGGGTTCTTTTAGGCATGTTATTAAGAAACAATACTACCATGTTGGAAGTTAAGATGACTTAAATACAAGATGGACCACATTGTGGCAGGAAAGGGACCAAAAAGTGTCAGATTTCACCAATTTCTTCCATACCTTGCGCACCAAGCTGGGTCTCAAAGACTCTGAGTGACCTATGGTGCTCAATTATAATGACGGTCTGCATAGATACATACAAACATAAATATATTTTTTGGACATCTCATCCTTGGGTGTGGCCTATCGATATGTTGTCATAATCAAGCAGAAGCTTAAACCAAATACCTGGCAGTTTAGGTCTGTGAACCCTTCACAACAAAAGTAGGGAAAAGGCATCCCCAACCCGTAGAACAAAGGAAAAAACAAGGATGGACAGCCTCAAGACAACTATTCTAAGACACAAACAAAGAAGGACAATGGGAAGACAAAGAAAGAGACTAGGAAGTTGTGCAGGCTCCATAAGAGCCCCTTCCATGACTGTTACAAACATAAAAATAATAATAATAAATATAGTAATTGTAATAATAACTAATATCATTTAATTAAATCAGGAGGCATGTACCTCTTCATCAAGAGGCACATACCTCCTCACCTCATGACCAGTCAATGATATATAGCAACCGTTAGGAGTGTAGTGTAATCACTTTTTATCATATTCAATCAAATATTAGTATTCATAAATATTGATTTGTCAGTAAAGAACAACTTTCATGTTACAGTGGTATCAGAGCTTTGCGTTCTGATCTAGCTTATGCCATTAAATTTTACCCCCTGTGCATTTTCCCCATTAACCCCCCACCTTGTATCCATGCTACCGTCCCTCCTAAACCCCATAAACCCACTCCTGCAAACCCTGTCACCTTCCCGAATCGCCCCACCTCTCCACGGAACCCGTCACAACCCCCACAGACTCCTCTCACCTTCCCGACTCACTACCTGACACCCCCACTCCCACATCCCCCGTGGACCCACTCCAACCCCCTCCTAAACTATGAGTCGCACCCCTCACTCACTTCATGCCCCACTCACTCTATGCCCCTATACACTCTGCCCCTCACTCACTTTGTTCCCCCACTCACTTCGTGCCCCTATAGACTCCAATAAAACCCAACCAACCTCCCTACATACCATGACCTGACACAACCACAGAACTGATCAGTCCCATCCCTGTCCCCTACAGCCAGCCTTTGACTACCATTCGCAACCCTAGTATAAATCCGTGGCCCATCATCCGCTCATTAAATTTTATTAATTATAATATATACCTTATGTTAATTTATTGTATATGATATATATAATATCTATATATACATATATCAATATAAAATTAAATTAATATAAATATATATTTAAATTAAAAAAAAAATAAAAAAAATCGCAAGGATGGTCAACAACGAATAAATTAAGGCTAACATGAACAAATGCAGAGATGACATCAACAGTGTAAGGTATCGACTTAACAATGTGGAAAAAACGCAAAAATACATGAATGAAAAATCGATAAATTACTCGAGACTGAGAGAAAAATTGATCGGTTAATACAACAAGGTGAAAGATTATTGGCGCTCTCTGAAAATGATAAAACTGAAATGAAAAGAATACTTGATGAACATAGAAAAAAAAATGAATAATTAATGGAACGTGTCAAGGCCTTATTTGCAGAGCCCTTAGCTTATTGAAGACCACCACTAAGTCTAGAAATACTAGAAATAAATTTAGAAAATCAAGGGAACCAGGAAATTCTAGAGGAAATTTTTTCGAGAAATATACACACCCATATTCCACGATAGAGATTACCAGAAATTTAAAAAGGAGTTACCAAAGTATGACGGCAAGGACCATAGAGGAGTTGTTTGAATAAACAAAATGGATGGAATGTTTTAATCAAACCCCCTGCTAGGTGAACAAGAGAAGGTAATGACAACCTCTAACAATCTAGAAGGAGAAGCTTATGATTGCTACCTTTGGTGGATCAAGAAATGTGATGCCCATTCCTTCCACTGGAATAATTTTACAACAACCCTACTTAAATATTTCATGACGAAGAGGATGACGACCTGTATAACAAGTTCGTGCATCTCAAACAGAAGGGAAATGTAAACGATTATACACACGAATGGGAAGTTCTAGCAACAAGGCAATGTGGATTCACGGATGATCAGCTCATTAAAATGTACATATGTGGCCTAAAATATTACATTCGTAGTGAAATTAAACTATGGAATCCTATAACAATTGAGGATGCAAGACACACAAAAAGGATAATAGAACAAAAAAACAAGTTCAATAAACCAACATTCACAAGTCTAGAAAGGTTAAATAAATATTTAGATGATAGAATGAAGAAATACAATACAGACAAACCTAACAAGTATTTACCACCCCATTTAAGGGAAGTTCAAGCCAATCATCAAGACTCAAATAAAAAATGGGAAAGCAAATGTCGATATTGGGGAGACAAATGATCGCCTGGGAATAAATGCAACAATAAAAAATTATATTCTTGTAAAGCATAAAAATAATCAAGAACATATGACAGTGATTCAGATGATGAAAGTGAAGAAGAAGGTGAGGCCCCCAATACAAACATTATTGAGGTCATGCCTAAGATATCCTTGGCTGCAATAATAGGAATAGCATAACCACAAATGTTAAAACTAAAAGGGAACATAAAAAAAAGAAAATGTCACCATTCTAGTCGATACAGGGAGCACCCATAATTTCATAGATGTAAATGTTGCAAAGAATCTAAATCTATTTGTATATCTGGTCGTGGATATAAGAGTAATGGTGGCAGATGGAAAAACAATTGATGGCGTAGGAAAATTTCACAAGATCAAGCTTCAAGTAGCAGATTACGAATTAGAATCTGTATTCTACATTGTACCCTTGGGAAGAGTGGGCATCATCTTTGGAATTCAATGGTTACAAATTCTAGGGACCTATTCTACAAATCACCAAAAACAATTTATAAATTCAAATGGGAAGGAAGACAATACAAATTATATGGATTCTAGCTGCCTCCCACCCAAATTATATCCTCACAACAAATGGAGAAACTAATTCGAAAAGGAGCACTAGCTTATGTGGCACACTATCATTAGATGGAGATATTAACAACATAAATAATCAAGTCTCAACATCCAGAGATTCAAACATTAATCCAAAAATATGACAAGGTATTCTAAGACTTACCTATGAAGCTGCCACCTAATAGAAACATAGAACATATAATTGAGGTTTAGCCAGATTCAACACCAGTTAATATTATACCTTTTCAATTTCCTCACAACCATAAGACGAAAGTAGAAAGGCTGATTCAATAACTATTGAAATGTTGGGTTATTACGACAAGTAGGAGCCCATATGCAACCCCAGTAGTACTGGTTCAGAAAAAGGATGGATCTTTCAGAATATGTATAAACTATCGAGGGTTAAATTAAATAACTATAAAAAATAAATTTCCTATACCCTTCATAGATGAGTTACTAGACGAACTCCATGGAGCTAAATACTTCTCAAAATTGGATTTAAGATCAAGGTACTACCATATTCGAGTAATATTAGAAGATGTACAAAAAATTGCTTTCCAAACACACGAAGGTCGTTATGAGTTTAAAGTCATGTTGTTCGGTCTAACCAATGCACCAACTACCTTCCAAGCAACTATGAATCATCTTTTTCACCCCTACTTAAGGAAGTTTCTAATGGTATTCTTTGATGATATTCTTATTTACAGTAAAACTTGGAATGAGCATATGAATCATTTAGAACAGGTACTTTCTCTCTTAGAGAAAAATCAGTTCTATGCAAAACTATCAAATTGTTCCTTTGGTAAAGAAGAAGTAGAATACCTTGGTCATGTCATATCTCAAGGAGTCAAGGTGGACCCTGAAAAAATCAAGGCAATCATAGAATGGCCCAAACCAAAGAACATATCAAAACTAACCCTTGGATTAACAGGTTATTATCGAAGATTTATTGAGAACTACGTTAATTTAACAACACCCTTATCAAATGCATTAAAGAAAAATTCCTTCAAATGCGATAACAATGTACAAGAATGAATTGAAACATTAAAAAGGGTTATGTTGTCTACACTTGTATTAGCAACACCAGATTTTGAAAAACCCTTTGTAGTAGAATGTGATGCATCAGGGATTAGAATAGGAGTAGTATTAATGCAAGATGGCCACCCAATAGCATTTGAAAGTCGAAATATCAACAAAAAGTAAGAGTTAAAATCTACCTATAATAAGGAAATGTTAGTTGTTATGCATGCATTAGCTAAATGGAGAAAATATCTCTTAGGAAGAAAATTTTCGATACGTACTAATCAAAATAGTCTCCAATGCTTACTAAGACAAAAACAACTGTCCACAAAATAACAAAAGTGGATGGAGAAACTTTCCACCTTTGATATGGAAATAATACACAAAAAGGGAAAGACAATGTAGTTGTTGATGCACTATCACGAAAAGATGGGCAAGTAAACACATATGAAACAACAGTAGTCATTCCATATTGGTTGGATGAGATTTGAGTTGAGTATGCCAAAGATATTGAATCTAATTCCATAATCAACAATTTAGACCAAAACCCCAAATTTGAATGGAAAAATGATATTTTATGGTACAAGAACAGAATATACCTAATTCCATTAGGACATGTGGGTTTTTTCAAAACCTACTACAATGCAAGACAATCATTCTATTGGAAAGGAATGAATAAGGAGATTAAAATATTTGTTATCAGATGTGAAATTCGTCAAAGGAATAAAAATGAAAATGTTATGAATCTAGGATTACTTCATCCCTACATATTCCTGAACGAAAATGGGAAGAAATTTCAATGGATTTCATTGAAGGGATACCCATGTCTGAGGGGAGGGATAAAAATTTTGTGGTGGTTGACAGATTAACCAAATATGCACATTTCATGGCAGTAACAAAAATCAACTCAACAAAACAAATTGCAGATGTTTTTTGCAAAAACATTTATAAGTTACATGGGTTTTCGAAGGTAATTGTCAGTGATAGGGATGCAAAATTTAAAGGAAATTTATGGAAATAATTTTGCAAAATTACAGGAATATCTCTTAGTATGAGCTCCTTCTATCACCCACAAATAGATGGACAAACAAAAATCATAAATAAATGCTTAGAACCATACCTACGGTGCTTTGTGACAGATAATAAAAATAAATGGTCTCAATGGTTACACTTAGTCGAATGGTGGTATAACTCTACATATCACACTTCCGCTAAAATGACTCCTTTCAAAGCCTTATATGGTTATGAACCACCTAAATGGAAGGATTTTTCACTAATTAATACTAAGGTCCAAGCAGTAAGAAATAAGCTAGAGGAAGAACAAAAAATCATACAAATATTAAAAGAGAACCTAACAATAGCTCGTAATTGAATGAAACAACTAGCAGACCAACATACGTCAAAAAGAGAATTTGAAGAAGGAGAATGGGTGTTTGTATGGCTTCAACCCTACAAACACTATCCCTTAAGCAACAAGGGAAGAAAAAATTGGCCCCAAAATTCTATGGACCCTTTCAAATTAACAAAAAAATTAGCCAAGCAGCTTATAGATTGGAGATACCAGAAAATTGTCGCATCCACAATGTATTCCATGTTTCATGTCTCAAAAAAATGATTGGGCAAGCTCAACCAGTGCAAACAGAAATCCCTGAATTCGATGACGAAGGAAAAATTATTTTAGAACCAAAAGGTATGCTTGCCACAAAGGAAAAGGTGTTACGTTCCAAAACCATAAAGGAATATCTTATTAAATGGAAAAAACTTCCAGAAGAAGACTCATCATGGGATTCCGAACGATTCCTTCTACAATACCCATCGCTACCCTTTCTTTGAGGACAAAGCAAAATCTTAAGAGGGTGGCAATGTTACAAACATAAAAATAATAATAATAAATATAGTAATTGTAATAATAATTAATATCATTTAATTATATCAAGAGGCACATACCTCCTTACCTCGTGACTAGTCAATGCTATATAGCAACATTCACGAGTGTAGTGTAATCATTTTTTATCATATTCAATCAAATATTAACATTCAGAAATATTCATTTCTCAATAAAGAACAACTTTCATGTTACAATGACATCGTTGAATGTCTCTCAAATTAAACATTGGTGGGCGAGGTCAAAACCTCTGAATCAAATGTGGGTTGCAACTCTAAGTTAGAACTAGAAAAAGGGAGATAGGTCATTGAAGCAAAACCTAGTGCCACTGTTGCTACCACCAAGATCCAGATCAGTGAATATGATGAACCAAAGGAAGGTGAGCACCTCTTTTCACAGATGTGGGTGAAGGCTACTCCGTTTCACTTCATTATTGATAGTGGTAGCTAGAAGAATCCCATCTCAGTGAAGGTCATCAATTGGTTGGCTCTACCAACAACACTGCACCCACAACCATACACCATTAATGGCTCTGCCAAGGGAGAGATCTCTACGTCATCCAACAACGTCCCCTTCCCTACGACATCAATCCCTTCAAAGATGAGGTATTGTGTGATGGATCCCCCCTTGAATTTTGTGATGTTCTTTTGAGCCAACCTTATTTATGGAAATGTCATGTTATATATGAGTCTAACCCTTGTAGTGTTATTATTACTTTGGACAGGAAATTGTACAGGATACCTAAGGTAGTCCCACCTATTTCCATTTCCTTGATCTCTTCCAAGCAATGAAGGAAGGTCATCTCTCACACCAGGAAGTTTGTCTTCTTCATGATTCATGCTCAAAGTGAGTGGAAGGTTGCAGTCATATCCATGGCCTCCGTCTCAAGTATCTCCACATAGCAGAAGCAAGTGGATAATTTTGTGGAATAATACAAATACATCTTCTCCTCACCCGCTAGGGTACCTATGCACTGGCAGGTCAAGCATTCAATTGAATTAACCCCTAATGCACTGCTACCCAATGGGTCAGTCTATCATCGCTCTCTGTTAGAAAATGAGGAAATCAAGCACCAGATCTAAGAGATTCTCGAAAAGGGGCACATATAACCAATCTCATCACCTTGTGGAAGCCCAATCATTCTTGTGCAGAAGAAATACGGGACCTGGAGACTACGTATTGATTACTGGACCCTAAATAAAATCATAGTTAGGAAACGATACCCAATTCCCTTAATTGAAGATCTTCTTGACTAGATCAAGGGGAAAAAATACTTCAATAAGATTGATATGAAGTTTGAATACCACCAAGTCCCAATAGAGCATACTGATGTATGGAAGACTATGTTCAAGTCTGAAGAAGGTATTTTTGAATGGTTGGTCAAGGCCTTTGGCTTGAAGAATTCCCAAACAACTTTCATGAGGATGATGGACGATATCTTGTGGAATTTCACCAATTCTTTTGTGGTGGTGTATTTAAATGAAATCCTCATCTTTAGTAAGATTTGGGTGAAATATTTGCAGCATATTCAACAGGTTCTACACACTCTACAACAACACAAGCTATATGGAAATTTGGAAAAAATGCCCCTTCGTCTTGAACAAGGTCCAACACCTAGGATACATTGTTGATGATCATGGGGTGCATGTCGATCTAGCCAAGATCTAGGTCATTTGTGACTGGCCAGCCCCAACCACACTCACTAAAATTTGGATCTTCTTAGAGTTATAAAGCGAAAGAATAAATGTAACAAGATTTTAATGAAAAAGAAAATATAATAAAGAACAAACTAGACACAACAACAATCACACAATTGACACAATGATTTACGTGGAAACCCAATACATGAAAAAACCATGGGGCAATGGTAATTAGTATTCTTATTATTCAAGGGATAATTACAATAGCTAATGATAGGCATACAACTATGCTCTCCTCTCTTCCTCCACACCACACTCCACTGTATTTCTCATTTCTCACTTCAGCTCTATGGGTATGCTCATATATGTAGCATCTATCAAACAATTAGACAAATTGATTACAATATGATCCACCAGTTACACAAACTGATTACAATTTACAATATGATCCACTAGTTACACAAATTGTTCATTGTAGTGTGCATGCATGAACATTCTATTCTAAGCTGATTTGTTGTACATGCAACTGCATGGTAAATTAGTTGGCACAGTTTCAACAATCTTCACCTTGAAAACAATTTACCTGATATATCATGCTCAAGTTTATTCATCACCTTTCTTGCAATCCAAGAGAATCAAAACCACCATCATAACTCCACACCTCTAACAGTACTGTTATGTCAGAATGTTTGCACGATTCGCTCTAGTATGGACCATTCTACCTCCATCAGTAACCTTTCTTATAAAAACCAATGCACTTGTCCATTTTGATATGCTAGACTATTATTCAAATGCACAACACTTTGACCACCACAAAACACCTCATCATGTACTTGTCCAAACTTACCCAATAGATCCTTGCATTCTTGCAAGACATAACCTGAGCTAGGTATCCTCTTGACAAAATCTCATGAATCATAACCATATAATAAATCACTACACCATTGTAGGTGATACTTGTGCTTTTGTGTTTGAAGCACCCATTTCCATGCTCTTCACCTGATTTTCCCATGTGTCTACTGACAACACTAACTACATGTGAAACGTTGACCATTTCCCATTGCAATCATCAAAATTCCTACTGACATATGATACTTGATACATATAACCCTTTTATTCTTCATCAGTTAGGACATAAACCTGAAGAAAAAATTACAATGGAAAGCCAAAAGGATTTTACCGGTTTTACATTATTCATATCGAATTTCCTGAGTATCTTCACCACATACTTCTTTTTTGATAACCAATCTTACCATATTTCTTGTCACTGTGTATTTCCATGCCCAAGACTTACTTTGTTGCTCCAAAATCCTTCATATCAAATGTCCTAACCAATTGAACCAACCTATTGATTTCATACATGCTTGTGCTTGAAACAAGCATAACCTTTAATTCCAAGATAATAAATATATCATAAAAAAATGGTTATACTCACTTCTTATAAAATCTGGCTCACCATGAAGGAATCAAACATATTGTACCATTTCCTAGCATTCTTCAAGCCATACAATGATTATTGATTTTTCAAACAAAACTTATGTTGCGATCATGAACTAACCGTTCTGGTTGTTCCATATACATACCCTTATCCAAAAAACTCCATGTAAAATAGTTTTAACATCTAGTTGTACTAACACAACTAGTGCTAACACAACATAAATAGAAACAATATTTTAACAAATGGTGAGAAAATTTCATGGAAATCAATACCTTCCAAATACCCTTCTGCTACCAGTCATGCTTTGAACCTTTAATATTTTACTATGTTTTATTTTAGAAAAGGAGATTCATCAAACATTGCATCTATGTCAATGATGATTTTGTGGGAAGTAGGATCCCACATTTTTCATCCCTTAACATCATCCCCATATCAAATATATACATGTTTGATCTTGTTCCTACTTAAAATGTTGATAAAAACATAAGCATCACAACCAAATAATTTCACATTTGATTAATCACCAGATGACCTGTTCATATCTCTCCCGGAATCTTCCAATATTTTGCAACCGATGGTGACCGAGATACCATATATCACAAGCGTTTCTACCCACAACTATTGTCGCAACTTGGCATTACTGAACATGCCCTTTCAATCCCACCTTCCTTGCAATAATTTCCAAGTTCCATGGATATGAACCTACCTTCATCATATATTCTTAAACACTTGATTGACCTACCAATGTTCATTTCACTACAAATCTATAAACACATCATCCTTTCTACACACCCACCTTTCCAACCTAGACACATTGCTCCACCTCAAACTTTTCATTTTAAAAAACCTTGACCAAATGTGGCCAAGCCAACCTAAGTGAATCTTTGTCACTCACCTTCAAGGACTTTGCATTGGAATCTCAGTGCTCCACCTTAAAACGAACATTCCCTTGACCAAATACATCAAATTCGGCTAGGTAATTCTTCACCACTTACCTCTAGGCCCATTTAAAATCGAGTTCACCAAGCCTTTTATAAGCTTCATTACATCCAATCCATGGACACAATACCATGGGCAACCCAAAAAACATGAACCTGAAAAAACCACGTGCTATGATCTAAAAAACAGATTTAACCCATTAACTCTTTCACCGAGTTAAGGTTAACCCAACACACATGTCCCCCCAAATATTCAATCTACCTAAATCTATGTTTTGTATTTTCATAGGTGACCTGATAAACCAGGGGTACGCATGTCTATTCAGTTCTTATAGACATATTCCCATTTACATGCAATTAATAATTTTTACAACTCCAAGGTAAATACATTTTTTTTTTCTTTTGCGGTGACTCAACTTTCATGGCCTTGCAAATTATAAGTGAATAGAGGTGGTGAGACACAACATATAGATACAAATTCATCAACCATACATGAACATGAAATATCACCATTAGCACAAAATACAGCTTGCAACGGTGTAATAAAACTCGTCCTAGGCCAATCCACTCCACTCAGCTCGGTTCGGTTTACTTGCTCTGTTATCCAGTGACTGGATTCTCTTATCCTTTTCTCTCTAATCTTTCTACTCTACACTCTGATGCCACTTATTAGGCAACAAAATAATAAACGTAACAAGATTTTAATAGAAAATAAAATAGAACCAAGAACAAACCATACACAACAACAATCACACAATTGACACAGTGATTGACGTGGAAACCCAATACAATAAAAACCCACGAGGCAATGATAATAAATATTCTTATTATTCAAGGGAGAATTACAATACCCAATCATAGGCATACAACCATCCTCTCCTCTCTTCCTACACATCGCACTCCATTGTATTACTCATTGCTCACTTCACCTCTATGGGTATGCTCGTATATGTAGCATCTATCAAACAATTAGACAAACTGATTACAATATGATCCACGAGTTACACAAATTTATTACAATATGATCCACTAGTTACACAAACTTTTCACTATAGTGTGCATGCATGTACATTCTATTTTAAGTTGACTTGTTGCAAATGTAACTGCATGGGAAATTAGTTGGCACATTTTCAACACTTAGGACTTGTCAGTTTCTATCGCAGGTTCGTGTTGGGATTCTCCCATATTGCATGGGCCCTTAGCCAAGTGACCATGGGTGGTGGCAAGGAAACTTTTGTGTGGGTTCAATCGCAACAAAAAGAATTCGATGATTTGAATCAACACTTCTGCTCAACTCCGGAGCTCTCATTACGCAACCTGCAACAACATTTTGAGATTGATACAAATGCTTCAAACTATGTTGTGGGAAAAGTTCTCACTCAACATGGACATCACACGGCCTATCATAATGAGACACTATCTGATACCATCCGTAAGTACCCAAATTATGACAAATAAATGCACTCCATTGTACAAGCCTACCACCAATGGAGTAATTACATTCTCGGGAAGGAGACAGTCATCCACACTAATCACAAGCCTCTGCAATTCATGCATAAATAAGGAAAATTGTAGAATGACCGCCATTAGAAGTGGTCCACATACTTGCAGTAGTTCCATATCAACATCAAGCATAAGACATGGATCACCAATTGTGTTTTTGACTTCCTCAGTCGACCTACAGTTGCAACACTAACCATGGTGCTACACTCCTGCGGCCACGAGACCTCTGGATGGTCCCAACTCTATGAGAGAAATACTGACTTCACCACTACCTACTATATGTTGGGCACAAACACAGTTGTCAATGATGTCCATCTTTAGGACAGGTTCTTGTGCCATCTAGGCCATCTTTGCATCCCATCAAGTGAGCGAGCGAAGCTGATTTGGGAACCTCACTATAGTTGAGTGGTAGAACACTTTGGCCTAGAAAATATAGTGGCAGTGTTGCAACAACATTTCTATTGGCCGAAACTTTGAAGGGATGTGAGAAAGTATATCAGGTCCTTCATGGCCTACATCATTTCCAAACCATCCATTAAGAAAAAAGGCATCTACACCCCACTGCCTGCTCCCAATAGGCCATGGGAATCCATCTCGATGGACTACATGTCGGGCCTTCCTCTAACCAAGAAGGGAAATTAATGTTTCTTTTTGGTTGTTGATCAATTTTCCAAGATCAAGATTATGTTCACCTGCAAGAAGAGCATCACAACCGAGCCTACTTCCAAGATATTCTTTGAATGAGTGTTGGTGCATTTTGGGATACCAAAGACCGTCATCTCATATCGGGACAATCGGTTCCTCAACACGTTATGGTCGAGCCTCTGATTATTGTTGGACACCAAGCTCACCAAATACACTGCCTTCCACCCCAAAACGGATGGTCAAACTGAGGTCATCAACAAGATGATCGTGCATTTATTGCGCATGTATAATTCCAAGCATCCAGGCACATGGGATGAGAGTCTTCCCTATGTTCAACTCAGTTACAAAATAGCTATATATATCTCAACTGACCACATCCCCTTTCAGGTTGGGTTGGTATTTCAACCATTGGGTCCCATGGATGTTGCACTACCCCTTCATCCACATAGGAAGAATCATGCCTTTCCCAAATTGAACTTGAAAAAGCCACTCGGTTTATTGAACAAATCCAACGCATATGCCAACAAGTTCAGGATATTTTGCAAAAGTATGATGCCAAGTACAAGCAATGTTGATTAAGGTTGGTTGTCATTGATGTCAACCCTTGAAGAAAGACCTGTAGAACAAAGGTTTGGGTAATAGACCCAATATTGTTTGATGTAAATATGACTCATTATTGTTTTTTCATTGTTGATAATAAGTAAATATGGATGAACTCCAAAGTGGTCCCCTTATGGTGAAAGCCTCACGGGAAGACGCTTTGTGGAGTAAGAGAAACCATGCTTAATTGTGGAATAATGAGATGAAGGAAAGTGAATTTGTCAAGGAAAATATCCTAGATGGATATTTCTTGTCATGTCATTTCTGGTGGTATGTGGAACGTCACATAATTCCTCACGGTTAGAGAGTTATGGCCATGAGAAGTTGGAGACCCCAGGTTTGGGTAATGGAACCAAGTATGTTTG
>JASDQU010509407.1:2311-15912 GCA_032191745.1 Picea mariana | reverse complement strand
TACAAGCTTCGCAAACATTGTAATGCTCACTGGGATGATCCCTAAAGCATGATTCGCATACCACTCCATCACTAATTGGTTTGAATAGTCTCCAAAATTAATCAAAATTTCAACCATTTAGGCTGTTGTTGGAGGCATCAAAACATTCGAAACCAACCATTTTCCATACATTACACAGAAGACTACCTTCTTCAAAACTCTTTACATGAAAACACATCCATTCACATTACACAGAAGACTACCTTCTTCAAAACTCTTTACATAAAACACATCCATTCACTGAAAGCTTTGAATCTCGGGAGCGCCAGTCAGGCATTATATAAATGAGAGTATGACTTGCGGAGTATGAGTTGGCTGCTCGTGGTCATGGAAATGGTATGGTGACGCGCATCAAATACATGAATTCCTTACTTCCGTAGTAAAAACATGCATTCGGGATGGAGCAACAAGTACCATGGTGGTCACAAAAATGACATGCTCGGCCACATTGAAGGCCGAACACATCAGCTGAGAATCATGCTTTTAGCATCACAAGCAATATGGTGGTCACAAAAATGGCGTGCTCAGCCTCAGTGAAGAACGAACACGTCAGATGGCAATCATGTGTTTGGCATCACTAATACTACCACAGTTACAACTAAAAACACAGACAAGAACACTTTCACACGTTTTAAAATCACACTAATTGCTGAAATCCGGTACAAAATTCAGTTTTAGATGGACAGTTCCGTGTTGCTTTGGTTAATAACTCGTAAGTTTCCCATACTTCAATCCTCGAGTCTCGCCCACGATGTTAAAGTTGAACCAACTCATTGAATTTTGGCTATGATTAGCGTAATTTTATTTTAACTTGGATCTATGCTCGGTAGATTCAAGCTTAAGAACCATCTTATCTAGTTGCAACCTAAAAATATTTTGATAATATATTTTGATTATTCAAGTTTTTTTTTTTAATAATGAAGGTTAAATGATATCTCATTTTAAAAAGTTTTTTTAATAACTAAAGTTAAATGATATCTCATCTTAAAAAGGATTTATTTTTAAATTAATATCTGTAAAGTATAGAGAGATCTGTAAAGTATAGAGAGATAAAGTGTAAATTTTTTTATCATTTCATTTTATTTCAAGTTTTAGATATTTCATATAAAAAATTAGGATTTAAGATGGATCTATTTTAGTTTAATATTTTTTTTACTATTATGTTTTTTATTGAACCAACCTTAAATTTTTTTAATGTAATCTATAATCTTGAACATCTCCTCCATAGAGCATCTCACACTGATCAACCGCCCTTTATTTACATGCATTTCAACTAAATTAGGAATGTACATACATGCACTCATTATAAAGAGATTGTGTAAAGTGTGTAAGCTATTTATGAAGTGTTCGTGTAACTCAGTGATAGATGTTATATGTATGAGCATACCCATAGAGGTGAGAGTGTTATCTATGTAGAGTGCATAGTGTGTGTAAGGAGAGGATAGTTGTATGCATGAGATTGACTATTGTAATTCTCCCTTGAATAATAAGAATATCGAATCACGTGGTTTTTTCCCATTTTCGGTTTCCAAATAAATCATTATGTGAATTGTTTAATTGTTGTTCTTAGTTTTATCTTGCTAGTTTATGTTTTGGTTTTATGCAATGTTTTGCTTCCACTACCTAACAAGTGGTATAACAGGTTGAGTAGGTACAAAAAAGAATCTAAAGAGAATTTTGTACAGTTTTCCAAATATTTTCTGAAAACATAAAATGTGATTGAATGAATTTTAGATTATTAACACTCACTAGATAGTGTTAGAGACACACCAACACTCTCACACTTAAAACATTGAGATTTTTCCAAAATCTCAAAATCAACGCACCGTGTTTGTGCACTACAGAGCACTAGCAAAAGCAAATTAGTGCTCCCCCATCCACACTCAAAGAGTGCTACCTCCAAACTCAACACCACACACAAGCCTAAGAGAGCGTCCATCTAAAAATTTGCGATGAATTAAAGCTTTTGTGATGGTATAAATAAAATAAAGTGGTGAATATTTTATATATAAATAAAGTGGAGAATCATGTTGGGGGTGGAGTGGTAAATAAGGTGAGCTGGCAGATAAATTATTTGAAAAGGGTAGATCCTTTATTATTTAAAGAAAAAGATACCTTTGTTTAAGAAGTCGACTTTTTTTTTTAATAAGACGTCGATTTTTTTTAAAAGGTTTTTAAATATATATATATTTTGGATTAAATTTTTTTTTCAACTATATTCTATTATTGTTTTTTCATTATAAAAGGTTTAGTATTATAATTTTGGTTTGGATGGTTTCTTTTGTTACTAATGGTGAAAGTGTAGAGTTTTAAGTTTGAGGTGGAGAAATTCAACGACAATAATAGCTTTACGTTATTGAAGCTCAAGATGAAGGATCTATTTGTGCAACAAGGATTTCAAAAGGCGTTGGCTAAAAAGACAAAGAAAATGAAAAGCATGGAAGACGAGGATTCATAAGATATGGATGAAAGAGACCTTAGCACCATTTGTTTGTGTATGGCAGATGAAATGTTGTTTAACATCATTGAAGAGGAGACAACAACAAGTTTGTGGAACAAACTCGAGAGTCTGTATATGACAAAGTCCTTGACGAACATAATCTTCTTGAAGAGATAGTTGTACAACTTGTGGATGAAAGAAGGTATGAAAATTGTTGATCACTTGAATGTTTTTAATACTCTAACTTTTCAATTATCTTGTATGAACGTAAAATATGAAGATGAGGACAAGGAGGTTATGTTATTATCTTTGTTTCCTAAGTCTTGGGATCATTAGGTCACAACTATATGGTTTAGCTCAACATATGTCATTGATTATGACATTGTTGTGGGAGCTTTGTTGTGAGAGGAGATGAGGAAAAGATCCAATAAAGAAACCTTGACAAGACAAACAATGGTGGTGAGAGGTCAATCTACAAAAAGAGGGAAAAATCACAATGGTACATCAAGGTATAAGTCAAAAGGCAAGAAGAGTAAGCAAAAATGTTGGTTCTGTGGAAAATCTGGGCATCTCAAGAAGGATTATTGGAAAAGACATAATACATCCAAGGAGGAATACAAAAAATAAGCAAAGGAAGCTAACTTAGTTCAAACAAGTTCAGGTTCAGGTTTAGGAATGGTTGATGAGGTACTGTCTACTTGTGATATTTCACATCAACATCAACATTGGTTATTAGATTATGGTTCATCGAGCCACATGCGTCTTCATAGAAATTGGTTCAGAACTTACCAATATTTTGATGATAGTGTTCTTTTTATGGGAAATGATTTTTCTTGGGAAATTGTTGGACTTGGTAGCATCCAGATTAAAATGCACAATGGTTCTATAAGAACATTAACAGATGTAAGGCATGTACTTGAACTTAGAAAGAACTTGATATATTTGGGAGTTCTAGATTATGTTGGTTACATGCGTACAGATCAAGGTGGAGTATTAAAGGTGTCCAAGGGCATCTTAGTAGTAATGAAGGAAAATAGGATCGTGAACCTTTATCATCTTGAAGGAAGGACAAAAGTAAAATCAAGCAAAGGTAGCATTTGAAGATGCAAGTTACTATGTTTGTTTATGGAATCAATGTTTGGGTCATATGAGTGAGAAAGGGCTTAAGGTACTAGTTGATTGTAAGTCACTTCCAAGTTTAAATTTTCTGAATTTGAATTTCTGCAAGTATTGTGTGTTTGGAAAAAAATGTAGACATAAGTTTAAAAAGGAAAAACATATAAGCTAAGGTATTCTTGATTACATTTATTTAGATGTTTGGGAACCATCCCCTATAGTTTATTTTCGAGGATCATCATATTTTGTAACATTTATATATGATTACTCTAGAAAGGTTTGGGTCTATATACTTAAAAGAAAAAATGATGTATTTAATAATTTTAAGAAATTCATAGATTTCTTTGAAAAGAGAACTGACAAGTCAATCAAGTTTTTAAGGATAGATAATGGAGGTGAGTTCACACTTGTGGAATTTGAAAACTGTTGCAAGGAAGCTTTGATAGAAAGACATAAGACCATGGTTTATACTCCTCAGTAGAATGGTGTTGTTGAACACGAGAATAAGACTCTTCTAGAGTGAGCAAGGAGCATGCTCAGTAATTCCAAGTTGTAGCAGGAATTGTGGTCAGAAGTAGTACTTACAACACGCTATCTGATAAATCAATTACCATCAACTACAAGGTATGACGATTATGTTTCATATGTTGCTTTCGTTTCTATTGATGGAGAACCTAGTTGTTTTCAGGAAGAAATTAAGGTATATGAAAGTGCTCAATGGAAGAAGGCTACGCAATAAGAAATGGATTCCCTAGAGAGGAATAAAACTTGGGACCTAGTAGAACTTCCAAAGGACATGAAGGTTTTAAGCTGGAGGTGGGTTGACAAACTGAAAAAGGGTGTTGATGATAAATTTTAAAGATATGAAGCAAGACTGGTAGCAAAAGAGTATTCTTGAAAGGAAGGTATTGATTTTCAGGAGATATTTTCACCAGTTGTGAAGCTTGTTTCAGTTTGTGTTGTGTTATCACTAGTTTCTTTACTTGATCTTCAGTTAGAGTAGCTAGATGTTAAAACAAAATTTGTACATGGAGAGTTTGATGATGATGAAGATATATATATATATATATATATATATGGAACAACTAGAAGGGTTTGTTCAGGATCGCAAGAAGAGTTTTGTTTGAAAAATAAAGAAGTCATTTTATGGCCTGAGACAGTCTCCCAGATAATGGAACAAGAAGTTTGATTCCTTCATGGTGAGCCTAAATTTTACAAGAAGTGAATATGATCATTGTGTTTATTTTAAAAAGTTGGAAACTACCATGTTTATTATTTTGTTGTTATATGCTGACGATATGATTGTGGTAAGAAAAAGTATGGTCAATATCAATAGGTTAAAGGCTCAGTTGGCTAGGGTGTTTGATATGAAGGATCTAGGTGTTGGACGATATTTTCATTGATGCCAACAATCGATGTCATTATGATAAGATGATGAGTTGTTTTGAACAATATGCAGAGAAATCACACTAAAGCTAAGGAGAGATAGCGTATTAGATTTCATGATATCAACACAATGTCGAAACACTAGCGGGATCAAATTCCCAACAGATCAATGATCTCGATCAGTTAGAATCCAAGTACAAAACCAAAAATCTTAGAAGGGAAAGGACATTGCAATGATGATGAGTTGTTATAAAAAAACATGCAGAGGAATCTAACAAAAATATCATGAGGAAAGTGCATTGTGTAAACATGATCAGTATAAAAATCCCCGTAGTAAAACTACAAAATAATTGAGGGAGAGTCATTTTCACTGATGTAGATTTTGGGACAAACTAGGACCATCAAATCTGGAAGTTACAGAGGAGGACCTTTAGATGAAACATTCGATTAAGTCCTGACCGTCAGACATCAATAAGGGAAAATCAACGACGGAGAACCATTGTGGGATGAAAGGGTTAGAGTTAATGATCATGCAAGTTTTTTTTCTGAAATAGATACTGATTGTCAATCGTCACCTACAAATAGAGCTATGGTTAGCATCGATTCCACTACCCCGAAACACTAGAGCCCTGTAATAACGATCAACTAAAATCTCGACAACCGTCAGATTGTGTTGATCTTTTCGTGTCAAATGTGAATCATTAGATGAAGTCAACCTTCTCGAGGTTTATTTGGGGAATGTCAATTTGGTAGAATTGAGAATTGGGAACCAATAACCCAAAGTCACGAAGGTCGAAATGAATCTAGACCATTGATATATAACTAATCACAGTCGTTGGTTCAAGGATTCACGAGATCCACAATAGGCGAAATCCTGTTAATTGTTGGATCGTGTTAATATTTTCACATAAAAAATGGATTGTTAGATGAAGTCAAGATTCTCGAGGTTTATTCGGGGAATCTCACATCATGAGAATTGATAATTGGGAATGAATAACCCAAAGTCCCGAACGCCAAAATGATTCTAGACCATTGATCTAGAACTCATCAAAGTCGTTGGATCAAGGATTCACAAGATCGTGAATAGCCAAAATCCCGACAATCGTTGGATTGTGTTAATATTTTACGTCAAATATGGATGGTTAGATGAAGTCAAGTTGCTCGATGTTTATTCAGGGAATCTCACTTTGGGAGAATTGAGAATTGGGAATGGATAACCCAAAGTCCCGAAGGCCGAAATGAACTGATCATATTCGTTGGATCAAGGAATCAGATGAACCTACGACTGTTGGATCTAGGAGGAGGAAATTTGCCAGGTCAGAAGATCCATGTCAACAAGGACATGTGGCAAAATCAAATGGTGACAAGTGTCTAGGTCTAGCTAGAATTTTAGGTACACGTAAGTCACAAATCTAAGTGACACGTGGTAGCCACTTAGCTAGTGACAATTGAGGAATGACGTCAGCAAGTTACATCACTCTAGGAGGTTGTCCTTCGGGGTAAACCAACAACTACCCGAAGCATCGAAGGCCAAATTCAATGCCAATCATTGAACTAAGATCCTCTGGATTTTCACATGATTGTTAGATCAAAACATGACGTAAGCACTCCGATGTTAACCACTTCAGCGTTGACCAACTCTGGTGGAAATTGGAATAGAAATTACCCAGACCTTCCAACCCCCGAAGTCCCAATGTCCCGAAGTAAAGAATGGTATTCCATATCAACCTTTGATCAGGTTACAACAGTTGGAATAAGCGGTGGAAGGATAAGTAAGGATTGAAGCTACATCATTGATTTCATTCTGGGATTCATGCTAACCATTGGATCAATCCCTGTCAGAAGTGAATGAGAACCATCCACTGAATTGCAGAGAAATTCATGGTCGTTGATTTGTCTGAAACCTCTGGACAAGCCTGGATAGTCCATTTACAGAACAAAAAAATATCGATCGTCTGATCTACTTCGGAAAAATGTAATCTGGAAGGTTGAAATATTACAGAGGTTGGAAGTCCCGAAGTAAATAATGGACATCCATCTCAATGTTTGATTAATTTATAGTCATTTGATTAAGCAGTGGAAGGATAGTGTAAGGATTAAAGCTAAACCATTGATTTGGTTCGAAGAATCATGCTAACCATTATATCGATTCTTGTGAGAGGTAACCACTTTGGGAAGTTGAAACTCTAGAATATTGGATGAGAGAGAAATTACCCAAAGGCCAAAGTACTGGAGGACTAGGTTCCATGCCCCAGTCATGGGTTACAAACACATAATCTATGAGGTGCTGGGAACATTGCTTAACTTAATAAGACCGTAGTTTTGCGAATATGGTCACATGTAAATGGTTTGAAGGAAGTACCTCTACAAGATTTGATTTTTTCAATATTTGAAGAGACATGGAATCGAGTTAAAAGAAATCGATCCATACCTGTGATCAATTTATGAAAAGCACTCTCACTGAATTAAAATCCTTTAAGAATAATGTTTGAATAATAATAGGGATTGTTGTTAATTTAAAATGAAGAGGTGTGATGGTCCTAACAAAGGGACACACTTCTTCCTATCTCACACCAGTTGGAAGAGTATATAAACGAGATATAATGGTGAGAAGAAAGTGTCTTTGTGGTCCATATTAGAATATCAAAATAGCAACAGAGTCTAAAAAGAAGAGATGATTATTCTTATGAAGTGAGGGTGGAAGGGAGGAGCAAGAAAGGGTTCATATCCTTTACTAAGTAAGTGTAATTTAATGGAGTTGGTGATTCCTCGATTTGGTGCCCTAAAGATAAGGGAGTTGGTGCTTCCTACAGTTNCGAGGAATCACCAACTCCATTAAATTACACTTACTTAGTAAAGGATATGAAGTGAGGGTGGAAGGGAGGAGCAAGAAAGGGTTCATATCCTTTACTAAGTAAGTGTAATTTAATGGAGTTGGTGATTCCTCGATTTGGTGCCCTAAAGATAAGGGAGTTGGTGCTTCCTACAGTTGTTTCCCTAAAAGAAATATAGTTGGTGCTTCCTAGGGTTGGTTCCCCAAAGACAAAGGAGTTGGGGCTTCCTAGGGTTGGTTCCCTAAAGAAGGAGATTTGGGTCTCCTAGAGTTGGTTCTCTGGAAAGGATTGGTGTCCTTCACTATTCTTTATAAAAATCCTTGTAATTACTATTAATTATATTTATATAATTGATTTTACAAACTAGTCCATTGTTGATCTATTGTGGTAATTAAAAAAATATAAAAGTAATTGTTAATTGTTGAAAAAAGAGTAATATTGATTCACACCCCCCCGATCAATATTCCAACACTGGGAGCATTAAAACAAATCTTAGCCATGGAGATACATAGATAGAGGGAAAATGGTAAAATGTGGTTATCACAAAAGAAGTATGTGGAGAAAATACTTATGAGATTCGGTATGAATAATGTGAAACCCATAAAGATCCCTTTGGCTTCCCATTTCAAGCTTTCTTCAAGTTTATTTCCTAGTAATGATGGAGACAATGA
Organism: Picea mariana; assembly: GCA_032191745.1. Lineage (NCBI taxonomy): Eukaryota > Viridiplantae > Streptophyta > Pinopsida > Pinales > Pinaceae > Picea > Picea mariana. The sequence goes on along the minus strand of JASDQU010509407.1, from coordinate 7,426 downwards.
GTATATGTCTCATGTACCATATGCTAATGCAGTGGGAAGTTTGATGTATGCGATGGTGAGCACTATACCAAATATTCCACATGTAGTTGGCGTATTCAGTAGATACATGAAAAATATAGGAAAAGAGCATTGGAAAGTAGTGAAATGGGGGATTTTATATATTAGAGGCACAAACAATTATTCTATCAGCTCTGATGGTTCCAGAGATTCAGTTTGCAGTTAAGCAGATTCATATTTTGCAAGATGACTTGTGATGCAGGAGCATCCCTCCAATCCAGCAACACGCCAGCTAGGCGACACATTCAACGCCCATTCAATAGAGGCGAGAGGTGCTAAATCTCTCATTTTCAAATTTGTAATAACTGTTGTAAGGACGAAGAGCCACACAGATGCCTTTGTGCATGTAGTAGATAGGGCCGCCTTTAATGACTAACAGGTTGATGGGGATCTAGATCCGATTTGGATTAGATGGCCCATTGAATGTAATTCATTGTAATTTATGAGAGTAGGTGAGATGGAGGGAAGAGCTCGAGGAGCCCCCTTTTGGTAAAATATATTAGCATCCTGAATTTAACTAGCATGTAGAAAAGGGAGGAAGAGAGGAGAGACGAGACTCTGTTGCAGTCCGAGCTCATACCCATTGTAAACAGATATTTTGAGATAATACAAAGCAATTTTTCATTCATATTTGTTTCTATGTGTTTATGTGTATTTCATGAATGCTATGTATGTGTTCATTATATGCTATAGATGTATGTTAGTTTACATTTGTAGGGATATACAAAGTTTACTGTCTCTTGAGTTTTTTTTATTTTATCCTGGATTCTTTATGGCTTCATGCAAGAGGTTGCATGATAGAGTGTTGAGGTCTCTGTAAGGCTGTGCCAAAGTGCACATCTAGATTTTGTGGAATTCAAACAAAGAAATGCCAAGAGGTCACACCAGTTGAATCATTAACTCAAGGGAGAAGCCTCAAGGTTATTGAATACCTTTGAGGTAAGACTGTGCAAAAGAGGGAATAGAGAGAAGACATAATTGTTGTCAATTATATGAAGCTCTGCCAGGAGGGCATCGAGCGAGTGCAAAGAGTGCACGAGGAGAAATCTATTTCGATTTCTTTGAAAATGAGTGTGTTAGAGGAGAATACACTTATAGAATTTCTGAGAATTCTGTACAGCTCTGCCTGGAGGGCATCGAGTGAATGCATGAGTGCACCCAAGAGAATTCTCTGTCGATTTTGAGGAGAGGAGTATCAAAGGAAGATACTCATAGAGATGTCGAATGCTCTGTAGCTCAACAAGGAGTGCTTGAGTGCGAGATTTCCAGGAGGGCATCAAATTCCCCTTTGAAGGGAAATACAAGGGTCGAGTTCCTTAGAGATTTGAGCAGGCAAAGCTTAGGAAGGATAGCATAGTTATGTGTAGGAATCCTGTAAGGAGTGCAGAGGTAGAGAAACCTTTGCGAAGTTTCAGAGTGAGTGAAGCTCAGAAGGAACAATGCCTTTTCACACAGATCAATGGAAGAAACGAGCAGAAGGTGAAGAAACCTTCGAGGTTTTTGAGTTGACAAAGCTCAGGAGGGGAAGCGTTTCCATAACGCAGACGAGACCCAAAGAAACCAGGCTCGCAAGAGAAGGATTAAAGGTCGAGACCTTCAAGTGTTAGAAAACTTTAAGGGGAAGGGAAGAAGTGCAAGCTCAGGAGGAGGAGAAACAATTGTCGTCGGATTGGCAGAAGTGGAGAATCAGAACCATCCATCTGTGGAGAGCACATGGAGGAGATACAAATGCCATCAGGGTTTCAGAACTAGGCGCATAAGAGATGCGAATGAACAATGGAGAACTTCCAAGAGAGAGTGCCGAAATCACGAGAGCCATCATATCATGATAAGTTGCGAGGACGTTAAGGTGAAGGTTCTAGCCATCGAATCTAGAATGACGCACTACAGAGATATGGAAGCCACCGGGGATTTGGTTATTAGGGATTTGGAGGTGAAGACCCTGCCAAAATCCCGAAAGAGAGAAGACCAAGATTTAATATTGGTCGTTGATCACGTCTTACCCCACATTGTTGGATCATTTTGTGAATTCCGGGTTTGTGAATTTGGAGGACAGGCCAAATTCTTGGTCTCTCCAAGTCCTGAGTCGCGAAGTGTCGAGTCTTGAGGACTCGTGCGGACAGGTCGCACATCCCGTAAGTGGAGACCATGTGGTTGACAGGTGGTGCAAACATACAACGCATAGAAAAAGGTTGAAGTGGGTGACAGGTGGCGTACACACATCACTATGGAGAAGTCAACACCCTGTTGACTTATCGTGTTTCGGGGATTCGCAATGGAGGAGCCCGAGCATTCAACACTCCAACTTGTGAAGTCGCAAGTTGCGAGAGGTGCTAGAGTTAAGCTGTAGCTGACGATCACTTGTAAAGGTGCTAACGTGGAGGGAGCTCATGCCAGGTGTTGTTCGCACAGACTGAGTTCGCATTTAGACCCGTGGATTTGTTCGTTGAAAGTTCCAGCAGGGAACTAGAGAGCCGTTTCGGATCATCAAGAAGAGAAGAACGATCCTTAGACCGGGAGGTCAGCAGACCCTACCGAGGTAGAGGTAGGGGCTCTGCATCAACTTGCTAGTTGGATGTCAAAGCTTCAAAACATAGTCACTTTATCGACTATTGAGGCAAAGTATATGGATGCTTCACATGCATGCAAGGAGGAAATTTGGTTACAGGGTTTGTTGGGTGAGTTTGGAAGGAGGCAGGACAAGGTGAAAGGATTTTACGATAGTGAAAGTGTTATTCATTTGGCTAGAAATCCAACTTATCACAGTAAGATGAAGAATATTTATGTTAAGTAACATTTTGTATGACAGGTTGTTCATAAAGGTGGAGTGGCTCTCGAAAAGGTCCATACAAAAGCGAATTTTGCAGACATGTTACAAAACCAGTTTTGTTAGAGAAGCTACGATAGTGTTTGGCTTCTCTTGGCTTGTAGAAAAGGTGATGGATTTATTAAGGGCATGATATATTAGGTAAATTTTTGTGAAGGTGGAGATTGTTGGAAACATGTCAATGAATTTCCTCATGCGCTTACATGCACATGCATTTCATCTAAATTAGGAATGTCCATACATGCACTCATTGTAATCAAATTGTGTAAATTGTGTAGTCTATTTATGAACTGTTCGTGTAACTATGTGATCTATTCATGATCGGTTTGTGTAACTGAGTGATAGATGTTATATATACCAACATACCCATAGAGGTGAGAGTGCAATGTGTGTAGAGAGTAGAGTGTGTGTGAGGACAGAATGGTTGTATGCCTAAGATTGACTATTGTAATTCTCCCTTGAATAATAAGAATACCGAATATCATTTCCCGTGTTTTTTTCCCATTTTGAGTTTCCACATAAACCACTGTGTCACTTGTGTGATTGGTGTTCTCAATTTTATCTTGCTAGTTTATGCTCTAGTTTGCCAATAATCTTTTTTTTTTTCACTTGGAATTTTATATAATATTGTTTAAATCCTTTACCCAAATTTCATTCTTTATTAATTATTGTTCCACTCTGAAGGTTACTTTACTATGAACCTATCGTACAAGCCACCTTAGCCTCAACCCATCTCCAAGATCTTAGATTTCCTGTAATTGTATTAATTTCCCATTACTATGGAGTTGTGGTAAAATTCACCTTCCTTCAATGAATCTTCAAGATTTCGGACATCCTTTAAATTATAATAATTTGTGCTGCACTGAATTGGATGAAAATATAAGCATTGTTGATGATACACTTCAATTATGCAAACTGTGGCAGAAAATGTAACAGTGGCAGAAAATAAATTCAAGCACTCGAACGAAAAACCATGATAATGTGAAGACAAAGTGATGCACTGCTGAGGTTAGTAAAAAGAGTTTTGTATTGTTCTCTCTGTCCTTGAATGTTTTAAGGAAAATAAATTCTTATAAACAAGAGAGATTTTATGGCTGAACTTTCACAAATTTGGACAATCTAATGAGGTATTTGGGGTTGCTTTACAATTTTGCAAATTAACTGTTTTCTATTATACATAGTTTAACGTTAATGTGAAAAGGAAAAAATCAATTCTAATAAATCTACTCTATAGTATCGTGACATCCATGTATGGATTAGACCAAAACATAATTCTCTTAGCACTATGTTGAAACATATTCAGCTTCTTCGGTGTATTTTTAGAATTAAGTAGAAAAACAAACATGGAATAAGGTAACAAATATTAGCATAAAGTTGAAACATATTGACCTTTCTCATTGTATTTTTTGAACTAGGTAGAAAAGAAAAACATCTAATATGTCAAAAAAGCTAACAAATACTCAAAGTTTTCAATTTTCTAAGGAATACTTTAACCTCACGGTCTTTAACTTGATTTACAATCGAGATTTTCCCATCCTTAACTCGATCTACAAACCAAAATCAGATAAGAAATGAAAGGGTGGGTTTCTCTGTTGTTACATAAACAAGTCGAGCTGCAGAGGGCAGCAAGTCCTTGCCACAGAAAATATGTTTCCACGATTGTTGTTTGGTATTGATTGTTGCCAAAAGTTGTGTGATTTGTTTATACCGTTTGAAAAGAAATTGAAAATAAATCCTACTCGGAAGATTTTGGAGGATTTCAAATTAGAGAGTCGTAAATGAAATGGCAGAGTGCAAAATTTGTGGATGGCTTCGTGATGAGAAATATAATTGTTGTTACAGATTTTAAAAAGATGTAAATTTTTAACTATGCATTAGCTTACTGTTTTTTTAATAAAACACAATATAGTTCCAATTTTTTTCTTAAATAAAAATAGATTTCTCTCCATACAAATGTGCATACCAGAAGCTAATGTACATTCTCTTTTGACTTTTTGATTAATTACTATCATCCCGTACTGTCTTTTTAATTAATTACTATGAAAATTATGTGTCGCTATGATAATAATGTGTCAATAATAATAATTTTTTTTGTGGTAATAAATGTTTTTGTGTATTAAGTTTGTTAAAATTTTCAATTATAATATTTGATGTTTAATGCATTAAATAGAAAAATTGCACTTTTAAAATAGCACGTATTTCAAGAAAATGGTATTTCTAAGTGGTCATTA
>JASDQU010509406.1:25656-37668 GCA_032191745.1 Picea mariana | reverse complement strand
TGTCTATCCGGCATGTCTTCCCATACTTAGTCGAGTTTTCAAAGTTCTGCGGGTTCACGCCTTCGCAAGTTCAGAAAGTTTTACAAGCATTTGTCGCTCCCCTCCATCCCCACTACCTTCTACCCTTCCCAATGGACATTAATTATGCTTTCAAAAATGACAACCGACTAGACAGGTTCGAAAAGATTGGCTTTAATAAGTAGAAAGCTCGATGACATCTCCCATTAAAATGCATATACAGGCGAATATTATGGGATCTGGTAATTTCTTTTGCCTGCATTTTGAATTTGCAAAAAAAAAAAATATTGGCTCTTTTAGCTCTTTAAAGGCTTCATCATAGTAACAGTGAAATACTGTACTACCTCGCTGCCATCGACGAACATGTCATCCACACAGGCCTTGACGTCGTGTCCCTCTTTAATACTATGAATATGTTAGATGTCATATTTGAGAATTTGTTCGGATATGGGAATGTTAATACGTGCTATTAGTCACTATTCAACGTACACATTCGAAAATATTGGAATTAATAAGCGAAAATATTGAGAGCATCTGTCATTAAGACAAATTAACGCAAAATCTACGGAAGATCATACTGTGATCCTCCAAAGTTGCTTTTAAATACTTATTTCCATTTCTCTCTATCATCAAAGAGTTGGCCTTTAGGGTTCCTTCGTTCTAATGTTCGTGGTCATGGACATGTAAGACAACTTGGAGATGCCATTGAGGCCCAAATGAAAGAAGAGAGACTGGTTTTATGTGACATGAGCTTTGAGCCAAAAAAAAACTCTGTTATCCAACAGAAACTCAGACAGGGGGGGAAAAAAAGTATCTTCTAGTTGGTGTTCTCCCTGTATTCGATGCTTTTGGTTGGTTGAAAATCCTGCTTAGAGATTTTTTTTTTATCTTCTTTGTTTTCTTGCTGGGAGTTGGAATGGATTTTCAGGCCATGTGCAAAATACTCCTTTGTTGAAGAATCTAGTTTCTTCCAACAACACAGAATTGGAAAGTGTATCGAATTCTGCAGAGCACACAAGAATTTGTCTTCGTCAGGGGAGTCACACTTACTGTGGCTTGAAAAATGGTCTGTGATGTTCGAAAATGACACAAAATATTGCTCCATTCGCGAATGTACCCATAAGCGGGTAACATAAACTGTATGGGTGGATAAAACGACATACTAAAACTACAGAAGTTTCTATTTCAAATTTTGATGAAATACTTCTGGGTGTGGCAATAGACTTGACAGAAAGACATGTTCTTTGTTAAAGTTTGTTCATTGTGCTCTGGATGTAGTTACAGATTCCACATACAATCAACTGTCTATTGGTATTGCACATTTTTTATTTTACTACTCTTACGCATATAACTGGATTATGGAATTTGCAACATTTTCCAAGGATTGCTTTATACTACCACCTTCTGCAAGAGATTTCACATGTTCAGGTGATGATTTGGTTTCTAAAAATCACCTTTTACTACCACCTTCATGTAACCATCTTGTTTCATTCTTTAAAAGAGACCTTAATGTGGTGGTGTGTTTCCAAAACTGTTTCAACCTAATGTCAATCTTCCTGCTGTTTCCATTGCGTTGGATGGGTAAAATGCATTTCTTCTATTGCAGTTTATGCGATATTTGATAAAAAAAAACATAAAAAAAAAATCCCAATGTTTGATATGCTAGCATATCCAAAGTTTGTCCTTCGAATACATTCTCTAGCATATTACTATGTGTGATTACTATGTGATTTTTTATTTATTCTTGCATGCTTTGAGAGTCTTTGTCATTGTTTCATATGTAAACAGACCTGCCATGCTTCACGTCCTTGAAGGATGTTAAATAATCACAAAATTAATATTGCTTGTGCTAATGCAATTGAGTTGTCGTCCACTATGGCAATTGCACTAACACTGCACTGTCAGATAATAGATGTCTGGCATGTGCCTAATGTCAAGGTCATTATCGCACAAGATACCCAACGTCCAAAGATTTATGGACTCAAACCAACATTGTAGATTTCATGGGAAAGAAACACTAAAGTCAATGTTCTTAGTAGGTCTTACAATCCTATAGTTTAAGTACTTTGACAATGACAACCCTGCTTGTTCACTGCACTATCACAGTGCAGTTGGTAGGACTATTGCCATTTCCACCGCCAATGTCAATGTCCAAGGCCGAAGCTATCTGGAGCCTGGAGTCACCACCTATGTCGATTCCTGAAGGTGATTGTATGTCGAGTCTCTTTCTGCATCTAGAGGTTGCTCAACACTATTTGACATAGAAATTGACTGTCTGTCAATTATGTTACAACTTTGGCATAAAACGTTTTGTAATTTTAGAATTTTGAGTCAAACGCCCATACAGTTTCTCACATTGGTTGGTATCCAATTTTACAATTTCCCGTTGAGTGTATTCGGGCATGGAGTAATATTTGGCGTCACCACCGAACATTCCATACCTTTCTGTGGGTTGCCATCTCTGTCACCGCTACAACGAAAGATATATTCTGATGCGATCTGCAACATTTGATACACATGCTAGACCTGTGCTCTCGGAAGAAGTCATGTACTTCAATAGAAGAACATTTTGCAGTTGGCTTGAACGTTCCTTCCAATTTACTGTAATAAAACAAAGAAGTTCAACATACAAATCTCCAGGCATGCTTTTCAACCAAACAGATGATCGAATAAAGGGATAATAATAGTCACAACATACTTGAATTTTTTTCTGTCTCATCTTCTTTTGCCTAACAAGATTTGTTTTCCCCATAAATTACTTCACATAAAACGACTCCCTCGACTTTGAATTGGGCCTGAATCGCATTTCTAATTTGTATCGAATGTCAATGGTCAGGAACATTACAAGGAAGGCACCTTAAACCCCAAGTTTTCAACGACAGAGGGAAATTAATACTTAAAAAAGAATGGAATGTTGAATAACCAGCTAATGCAAGCAGACCATATCTAGAAGAAAAAAACTATTCAAAAAACTGGGATAGATCTAGTTGGCAGCACCAATTAAGTCCAAGACCCAAAATTTATATTCAACTCATTTTTTTATGAATCAAGGATTTGATCGTCTAGAAGACTGTCAACAAGCTTTGTTATTGTACATATTTTTATTGTTTGACGGTAGGCCAAATCACAATCATTGCGGAAAATAATCTCAGCTATATTTTGTAACCCATCTTATTTGAATATAGAATATTTTCGGTTTTATTTTTTATGGTGTTTTCCAATCTCTATTATTGATTTTCATTTTATTTTGTACCTTTTTCCTGTGTGTTGTTAAACATGGACGACAAGCTTTTCTTTCTGTTTCCTAGTTCTTCAATTTAAATAAAGGCTACTTTGTTCATTCCTTACATTTAACATTGATGAATAATTTTTCATAGGCCATACTTATGTGGCGTCGACCTTATACTTAAAGAAAGACATTGGAGGACCCATGCTACTTTCATTCTTTGGGTCCCGTAAATAGAATGAATTAATGACTTACAACAAGGCAACTCAAGTGTTGACACCATGTTCCTGTTCAATATCTTACATATATTGCATCTTCTTCTATTTGATAATATCTGTGCATATATACTGATATGAGTACTATTGGAATAAATATAAAAACTTGTCAAAAACATTGGCATTAATAAATGAAAAAATGGATATTCTACTGTCAGATACTTAGTCCTTTTCCCCTTTTCTTCTTCCCATCAATTATTGCTTTCCGATAATATACTTAGTCACCTTTCTATGATCGCGAGTTGCAAGGTTGGCGGGATGACATATATTCATATCCATTTATATCCTCACATGACGAATCCGACCGATCGATGTTCCTTTCCATACTTAGTCAATTTTATGGCCGTGGTTGTCGGGTTGGCGCATATGAACTCACCTTTTCTTCTTCCTGTCCATTATCGCTTTCTTATTATATACTTAGTTGCCTTTCTATGATATCTAGTTCCAGGGTTGGCGAGCTGACATATATTCATCTCCATCTATATCCTCACATGATGAATTCGACCGACCAATGTTCCTTTCCATACTTAGCCAATTTTATGGCCGCGGTTGTCGGGTTGGTGCTTATGAACTCAACTGCTTATTGTTCCATGATATATGTCTTTCACTCAAAACTTTCATGATCTACAATTACATCGCGGGCTCTTCATATACATTAACTTCGTTCAAAGTATTTATCGCTGCCTTCCATCCCCACCAACTTCGCGTCCTTCCTAATATACATTAACTATAGTCTTACTAGTGACAACTGAACACACTGGTACGAAAGAATTGGCAGCATGTCCTCCATCATATACAGATTGGCTACCGGACTCTGACATCGTCCCCTCTTCCATGTTACACATTATGCATTCAAATTTTCCGATCTTTACAATTTGGTCGTCGGGGCCTCGCGTCTTATGGGGAAACCTTGTCACCCTATTTTGGATCCTCGCATTGGCGGGTTCATGAAATCTCAAACTCATAGTCATTGTTTCATGTTCTGCCCATCCTCGTACTTCTTTCCAAATATGCAACACCAAAGTTTTAATACTAAAAAGACATCATGCAACAACTGTAAAGATCGTCATTAATAAGCAAAAGTCTCGAGAACTAACCATCCCTACAGAACTTGTCCAGAGACATGTAAAGAAGATCTTGCTAGGTAATGGAAAAGCTATTACAAATTTCAATATATTAGCGAAAACAAGTCCCAGCCAGTGTTTCCGTGTTCCATACTTGGACACTTTTTCGATTGCGGGTTCCCATATTGACAGCCTCAAAATTGTGTTTCGAATATTTTGTGAGTTGCAAACAGTGCCCACAGTTCCGCAATATACAATTTGTCCGCAGGAATGTATAAAACTTTTAATTTTTCTCTTCCCCCCCGTCTATTATCCCTTTGTGGTTCTATATTTAGTCGCAACTATATGATCATGACCTCATGGATTCACAAATTGACAACTCTTTATCTATATCTTCACACCATGAGCCCAATTGACCGTGGTCCCTTTCGATACTTAGCCAATTATTTGATCATCGGGTCCCTGGTTTGTGGTATCCAACACTTATGTCCCCTGTTCCGTCATATACATATTGCACCCAAAGAACTTTCGTGATCTGCAATTTATGCTTTTACTAGTGATAACTCACCAGGGGTTAGAAAACATTGACATTAATAAACGAACAATAGATGTTCTTCTATGAGATACTTAGCCCTTTTTCCCTTGTCTTCTTCTCGTGTATTATCGCTTTCTAGTTTTATACTTAGTCTCCTTTCTATGATCGTGAGTTACAACGTTGGCGGGATGACATATCTTCATCTCCATCTATATCCTCACATGACGAATCTGACCAACCGTTGTTCCTTTCCATACTTAGCCAATTTTATGCCCATGGTTGTCGAGTTGCTAAAACGACATCATGCAACAACCGTAAAGATCGTGAAATTAATAAGAAAAAGTCTCGAGAACCAACCATCCCTACAAAAATTTTCCACAAACATGCAAAGAAGATCTTTCCAAGTAATGGAAAAGCTATTACAAATTTCAATATATTAGCGAAAACAAGTCCCGGCCAGCGTTTTCGTGTTCCATATTTGGACACTTTTTCGATTGCGGGTTCCTGGATTGACGACCTCAAAATTTTGTTTTGAATCTTCCGCGAGTTGCAAACAGTGCCCACAGTTCCGCAATATACAATTTGTCTACAGGAATGTATACAAACTCTTAATTTTTCTCTTCCCCCCCCCCTCTATTATCCCTTTGTGGTTCTATATTTAGTCACAACTATATGATCACGACCTCATGGATTTTCAAATTGGCAACTCTTTATCTATATCTTCACACCATGAGCCCAACCGACCACGGTCCCTTTCAATACTTAGCTAATTGTCTGATCACCGGGTCCCGAGTTTGTGGTATCCGACACTTATGTCCCCTGTTCCATCATATACATCTTGCACCAAAAGAACTTCCATGATCTGCAATTTATGCCTTTACTAGTGAGAACTCACCAGGGGTTTGAAGGTATTGGCATTAATAAACGAACAATAGATGTTCTTCTGTGAGATACTTAGCCCTTTTTCCCTTGTCTTATTCTCGTGTATTTTCGCTTTCTAGTTAAATACTTAGTCGCATTTATATGATCGTGGGTTACATCATTGGCGGGCTGACAAATATTCATCTCCATCTATATCCTCACATGATGAATCCGACCGACCATTGTTCCTTTCCATACTTAGCCAATTTTATGCCTGCAGTTGTCGGTTTGGTGCTTTCGAACTATGCTACTACTTGTTCCATGATATACATCTTGCACTCAAACTTTTTGTGATCTACAATTCCACCGTGGACTCCTTATCCCTTTTTCCCTTTTCTTCTTCTCATGTATTATCTCTTTCTGGTTATATACTTAGTCTCCTTTCTATGATCACGGGTTCCAATGTTGGTGGGCTGACATATCTTCATCTCTGTCTATATCCTCTCATGACGAATCCAACTGATCGTTGTTCCTTTGCATACTTATCCAATTTTATGGTTGTGGTTGTCGGGTTGGCACTTTTCAACTCTGTTGCTTCTTGTTCTGTGATATACATCTTGCACTCAAAACTTACATGATCTACAATTCCACCGCGGATTCCTCGAAATCACAAGCTTCACTCTACCACGGTTCACAAATGTTTCAAAGTATCTTTCGTTTCCTTCCATCCCCACTAAATTCTTGTTCTTCCTAATATAAATTAGTTATGCTATTACTAGTGACAACTGAACACACTGGTACAAAACAGTTGGCATCCGACCCTCCACAATATACAAATTGACTAGCGAATTCTGACATCGTCCCCTCTTCTGTGTTATAGATTATGCATTCAAATGTTATGAGCAATACAATTTGATCATCGGGGCCTCACATCTTCTGAGGAGACCTTGTCACCCTATTTTGGATCCTCATGTTGACGGGTTCATGAAATCTCCAATTCTTAGTCACTGTTTCGGGTTGGCGCTTTCGAACTCTCTTGCTTCTTTTTCTGTGATATACATCTTACACTCAAAATTTCTTTGATCTACAATTCCACCGCAGACTCCTTAGCCCTTTTTCCCTTTTCTTCTTCCCTTGTATTATCGTTTTTTGGTTATATACTTAGTCGCCTTTCTATGATCGCGGGTTCCAGCATTGGTGGGTTGACATATCTTCATAGCCATATATATACTCACATGACGAATCCGATCGACAGTTGTTCCTTTCCATACTTAACCAATTTTATGGTCGTGGTTATCAGGTTGGCGCTTTCGAACTCTCCTACTTCTTGTTTCGTGATATACATCTTGCACTCAAAACTTCTGTGATCTACAATTCCACCGCAGACACCTTGAAATCGCAATATTCACTCTACCATAGTTCACAAATGTTTCAAAGTATTTGTCGTTGCTTTCCATCCCCACTAACTTGATGTCCTTCATAATATACATTGGTTATGCTCTTACTAGTGACAACTGAACACACTGGTACGAAACAGTTGGCAATCGACCCTCCACAATATACAAATTGACTATCATATTTCGACATCGTCCCCTCTTCCGTGTTATAGATGATACATTCAAATGTTCATCTTCTGGGGATACCTTGTCAACCTATTTTGGATCCTCGTGTTGATGGGTTCATGAAATGTGATATACATCTTGCACTCAAAATTTTCGTGATCTACATTTCCACCGCGGACTCCTTAGTCCTTTTCCCCTTTTCTTCTTCCTGTGTATTATCACTTTCTGGTTATATACTTAGTCACCTTTCTATGATCGCGGGTTCTAGCATTGGCGCGTTGACATATCATCTATATCCTCACATGACAAATCCGACCGACCACTGTTCCTTTCCATACTTAGCCAATTTTATGGCCGCGATTGTTGGGTTGGTGCTTTCGAACTCTGTTGCTTCTTGTTCCTTGATATACATCTTTCACCCAAAGCTTCCGTGATCTACAATTCCACCGTAGAATCCTCGAACTCGCAAACTTCACTCTACCATGGTTCACAAATGTTTCAAAGTATGAGGGATACAATTTGACCGTCGGGGCCTCACGTCTTCTAGGGAGACGTTGTCACCCTATTTTGGATCCTCGTGTTGACAGGTTCACGAAATCTCCAATTCTTAGTCATTGTTTTGGGTTGGCACTTTCGAACTCTACTGCTTCTTGTTCCGTGATATACATCTTGCACTCAAAATTCTCGTGATCTACAATTCCATCGCAGACTCCTTAGCCCTTTTTTGCTTTTCTTCTTCCTGTGTATTATCACTTTCTAGTTATATACTTAGTCACATTTATATGATCGCAGGTTCTAACATTGGCGCACTGACATATCTTCATCTCTGTCTATATCCTCACATGATGAATCCGACCGACCGCTATTCCTTTCCATACTTTGCCAATTTTATGGCTGTGGTTTCCGGTTTGGTGCTTTCGAACTCTACTACTTCTTGTTCTGTGATATACATATTGCACTCAAAACTTCTGTGATCTACAATTCCACTGCAGACTCCTCGAACTCACAAGCTTCACTCTACCACGGTTCACAAATGTTTCAAAGTATTTGTCATTGCCTTCCATCCTCACTAACTTCATTTCCTTCCTAATATACATTAGTTATGCTCTTACTAGTGACAATTGAACACACTGGTACGAAATAGTTGGCATCCGACCCTCCACAATATACAAAGTGACTACCAAATTCTGACATCATCCCCTCTTCCATGTTACAGATTATGCATTTAAATGTTCCGAGCGATACAATTTGACCATCGGGGCCTCACGTCTTCTGGGGAGACCTTGTCACCCTATTTTGGATCCTCATGTTGATGGGTTCACAAAATCTCCAATCCCTACATAAGTTCTCATGAAACATGCAAAGAAGATCTTGCCAGCTAAAATTTCAATATATTAGCGAAAACAACTATGGGCCAGTGTTTCCCTATTCCATATTTGGACACTGTTTCGATTTCAAGTTCCTAGATTGACGGCCTCAAAATTGTGTTTGGAATATTCCCCAACTTGTAAAGAGTACCCAAAGTTCTATGATATACAATTTGTCCAGTCGAATGCCCCGTCACGAGCCCAGCCATCCATCGTTCCTTTCAATACTTAGCCCCAAGTTGGTTGTATTTCCATGACATTGTACATTTACTATGTATCCATGTTTCATACTTAGACATTTTTCGATTGCGGGTTCCCAGACTGGCGGGCTCAGGATTGTGTTTCCAATGTTCCATGACTAGCAAGCAGTACCCAGAGTTCTGTGACATACAGTTTGTCCACAGGAAAGCATCATCATGCCCGAGAGATACAATTTTATCCTCAGGCCCTCACCTCTATTGGATGTATATTGTAGCCCTATTTTGAAGCATCACCAATCGCTTTCGATAATTAGCCATTCCTTACTTGTTGTTCCGTGTCCTGGCCACCTTCCTACTTTTTGGAAATACAATTGGTAAGCTTTAATGCTAGAACTTCATTTTGCATGAACCTTAAACATGTCATTAATGACCATCCTCTCCTCCATGGTACACATTTTCCATTCAGGTCCCAAAACATACAATTTGACCTTCGGGAAGTCACATCTCACGGGGAACCATTGTTGTCGTGATTCTGAGGCCCGTTCGACGGCTTTCCATACTTGCCCATTTCATGGAATCTCTTACGTGGTTCCTCGGGTTGGCGGGTTCATGATATTTCCAATTCTTAGGCACCGTTTACTGTGCTCGACCAAGGTTTATTGCCAATAGTTCATCATGCAACATCCATACTGACCTCCATTAAAAATCAAAAGCATAAACGAGATAGTGAAATTTAATTAAAGCTCAACTCATCGAACTTAAATTAATTTATCTTCTCTTATTTTCTCTTTATGGGATACATATTACAAGTTTCAATATATTAGCAAAAACAAATCCGTCCACCCATTTCTCTATTCCATACTTTAGCCACTTTTTTTCAATTGCGGGTTCCCGGATAAGCGGGCTCATGTTTGCACTTCCATTGTTCTATGTCCTGCAAACATTACTCAGAATTCCACGATATACAAATTGCCCTCTGGACTGTCTTATCATACCCTCTTTGGTGTTACGCATATTGCACTCAAAACACTCTGAGACATACAATTTGACCCTCGCGCCCTCACCTCAAAAAGTTCTACCTTGTAACCCTATTTTGAAGCTACTTTTTCCCATCCCCACAACCTCTGTACTTCTTTCTTAATATGCAATTAGAAATCTTTCATGCTAACAACTCACCATGCATGAACCATCAACATTGTCATTAATGAGCGAAATGCTTGAGGAGATCTCCCATTATTACACATTAAACCAAAATCTGCAGAGAGTTATATTGTCCCTTCTGATTGTTCATCTCAAACACAGTTCGTCACATTGGCCCATTCAAGAAATCTACAATGCTTAATCGCTTATTGTCATATCCTCCATGTTCGCACTTCTATGTATGTAATTACTAGTCTTTAATGTTAACAATGCATCATGCAACAACCGTCGAAATTGCCAATAATGAGTGAAAGTATCGAGGAGATCTCCCATTCACACGCATTGGACAAAGATTTGCGCAATGTTGTATTATTACTTCCAACTTTTCATTTCATTCATTGTCTGGAAAAAACAAACATTCTTGTAAACTTATGGCAGCAGGTTGACAACAATTTTGTGGAGATACAGTAAATATCTTTAGACATCAGGACTAGAACTTCCAGTGGTCTAGGGCATACTTTTACTATTCATCCTGTTCCACCCAGAATGAAGTGATTTGGAGCTCTGGAATCGCTCGTGCAGGCCGCGTCCCTGAGTTTTTTGACTGTAAGAAGGTGGTCTCTTGGTGCGCTAAAAAATATATTCCAAGCCAAAGAATAATTCCACTACGTGACCATTCTCCTATTTCTTTGTCACCTCAGGTCTTCTGCAAGATGTTAAAATTGTTGGAGCCAACATCGACCTTCAGAGGACAAGACTGCAAGCAGTTCCTAGAAAAACATGATAACGGTTTGGACATCTTAGTCGAGTTCCTTGAATACCCGACAACAATTCCTGAAGACATCACAAAGTTTCAGGTAAGTTACTTTAGAAATCTATTTCAGGAAATTACTTGGTTGTTTACAAGAATAACGGGATAGGCATCCATGGCAATCATTTCCCATATAATTATTTATATTTTGTACTTCAAAGTCAAGGAACAATTGATTTTCGTTTGGGGGAAGCTAAATTCAATTGAAATCTGTTCCCATTTGCCATGATTCAAAGAATCAAATAAATTTTATATGTCATCCTACTTGATTTTCACAATAGTGCATTGTTGTCCATTTCCAAAACTATCTCTTTCCAAGAAAATAAACTTTGGATTCGACTCGGTAAAATTTTGGTACCAGGCCCTGTGGAGGCACAAGGCCTCCCATTGTTTTTATGAAGTTTTTAATGAATTTGTCTCAGTTTTCAAAGATTTATTGTTAAGCAAGGATGCTCCGTGGATGTCTGGCCAAGCAAACAAGTTTTTGAACAGGAAGGGTATACTCAAACAAAAGGAAAATCACAGTGTACTAATGGTCTTTGGCTCCAAGGAAAATCTTGCTTTCTTTCCATGCCACATCACAGACAAGATGTTTGTTTCAGAAATAGCAAGGCAAGACAACCATTGGTTGCATTTTTTCCATGACAAGAAAAAAAAACAGTTCATTCCTCTGCCCTGGAAAGTCAGGGACTTTGTGTGCAGGAACATCAACAAGATTGATGAATTCCCAAGCCATTTCAAGAAATTTAACCTAACATATGTTGAAAGGCTAAAAGGATTCGACCCTAATGGGATCTTTCGAGAACATTTACTAGCAGTTGGCTTTAGCAACTCTTTTATTCATAGAAACTTGATCGAAGACAGGGATAGTGACAACAACAATACTGCTTCTGGTGATTGCGACGTGTTGAGTGCTCAACACACCCTAAAAGTTCTGTGACCACTTCCTTTTG
>JASDQU010509406.1:5027-19345 GCA_032191745.1 Picea mariana | reverse complement strand
ACAATATACAAATTGACTATCATATTTCGACATCGTCCCCTCTTCCGTGTTACAGATGATGCATTCAAATGTTCCAAGTGATACAATTTGACTGTTGGAGCCTCACATCTTCTGGGGATATCTTGTCAACCTATTTTGGATCCTCGTGTTGATGGGTTCACGAAATGTGATATACATCTTGCACTCAAAATTTCCGTGATCTACAATTCCACCACGGACTCCTTAGTCCTTTTCCCCTTTTCTTCTTCTTGTGTATTATCACTTTCTGGTTATATACTTAGTCACCTTTCTATGATCGCGGGTTCTAGCGTTGGTGCATTGACATATCATCTATATCCTCACATGACAAATCCGACCGACCACTGTTCCTTTCCATACTTAGCCAATTTTATGGCCGTGATTGTTGGGTTGGTGCTTTCGAACTCTATTGCTTCTTGTTCCTTGATATACATCTTGCACCCAAAGCTTCCGTGATCTACAATTCCACCGTAGAATCCTCAAACTCGCAAACTTCACTCTACCATGGTTCACAAATGTTTCAAAGTACGAGGGATACAATTTGACCGTCGGGGCCTCACGTCTTCTAGGGAGACGTTGTCACCCTATTTTGGATCCTCGTGTTGACAGGTTCACGAAATCTCCAATTCTTAGTCATTGTTTTGGGTTGGCACTTTCGAACTTTGCTGCTTCTTGTTCTGTGATATACATCTTGCACTCAAAATTCTCATGATCTACAATTCCACCGTAGACTCCTTAGCCCTTTTTTGCTTTTCTTCTTCCTGTGTATTATCACTTTCTAGTTATATACTTAGTCACATTTATATGATCACAGGTTCTAACATTTGTGCACTGACATATCTTCATCTCTGTCTATATCCTCACATGATGAATCCGACCGACCGTTGTTCCTTTCCATACTTTGCCAATTTTATGGCCGTGGTTTCCAGTTTGGTGCTTTCGAACTCTACTGCTTCTTGTTCTGTGATATACATATTGCACTCAAAACTTCTGTGATCTACAATTCCAATGCAGACTCCTCGAACTCACAAGCTTCACTCTACCACGGTTCACAAATGTTTCAAAGTATTTGTCATTGCCTTCCATCCTCACTAACTTCATGTCCTTCCTAATATACATTAGTTATGCTCTTACTAGTGACAATTGAACACACTGGTACGAAATAGTTGGCATCCGACCCTCCGCAATATACAAAGTGACTACCAAATTCTGACATCGTCCCCTCTTCCATGTTACAGATTATGCATTTAAATGTTTCGAGCGATACAATTTGACCATCGGGGCCTCACGTCTTCTGGGGAGACCTTGTCACCCTAATTTGGATCCTCATGTTGATGGGTTCACAAAATCTCCAATCCCTACATAAGTTCTCATGAAACAAGCAAAGAAGATCTTGCCAGCTAAAATTTCAATATATTAGCGAAAACAACTATGGGCCAGTGTTTCCCTATTCCATATTTGGACACTATTTCAATTGCGAGTTCCCAAATTGATGACCTCAAAATTGTGTTTGGAATATTCCCCAACTTGTAAAGAGTACCCAAAGTTCTACGATATACAATTTGTCCAGTCGAATGCCCCGTCACGAGCCCAACCATCCGCCGTTCCTTTCAATACTTAGCCCCAAGTTGGTTGTATTTCCATGACATTGTACATTTACTATGTATCCCTGTTTCATACTTAGACATTTTTCGATTGCGGGTTCCCAGACTGGCGGGCTCAGGATTGTGTTTCTAATGTTCCATGACTAGCAAGTAGTACCCAGAGTTCTGTGACATACAGTTTGTCCATAGGAAAGCATCATCATGCCCGAGAGATACAATTTTACCCTCAGGCCCTCACCTCTATTGGATGTATCTTGTAGCCCTATTTTGAAGCATCACCAATCGCTTTCGATAATTAGCCATTCCTTACTTGTTTTTCCATGTCCTGGCCACTTCCTACTTTTTGGAAATACAATTGGTAAGCTTTAATGCTAGAACTTCATTTTGCATGAACCTTAAACATGTCATTAATGACCATCCTCTCCTCCATGGTACACATTTTCCATTCAGGTCCCAAAACATACAATTTGACCTTTGGGAAGTCACATATCACGGGGAACCATTGTCGTCGTGATTCTGAGGCCCGTTCAACGGCTTTCCATACTTGCCCATTTCATGGAATCTCTTACGTGGTTCCTCGGGTTGGCGGGTTCACGAAATTTCCAATTCTTAGGCACCGTTTACTGTGCTCGACCAAGGTTTATTGCCAATAGTTCATCATGCAACATCCATACTGACCTCCATTAAAAATCGAAAGCATAGACAAGATAGTGAAATTTAATTAAAGCTCAACTCATCGAACTTAAATTAATTTATCTTCTCTTATTTTCTCTTTATGGGATACATATTACAAGTTTCAATATATTAGCGAAAACAAATCCGTCCACCCATTTCTCTATTCCATACTTTAGCCACTTTTTTTCAATTGCAGGTTCCCGGATAAGTGGGCTCATGTTTGCACTTCCATTGTTCTGTGTTCTGCAAACATTACCCGGAATTCCACGATATACAAATTGCCCTCTGGACTGTCTTATCATACCCTCTTTGGTGTTACGCATATTGCACTCAAAATGCTCTGAGACATACAATTTGACCCTCGCGCCCTCACCTCGAAAAGTTCTACCTTGTAACCCTATTTTGAAGCTACTTTTTCCCATCCCCACAACCTCCGTACTTATTTCTTAATATGCAATTAGAAATCTTTCATGCTAACAACTCACCATGAATGAACCATCAACATTGTCATTAATGAGCGAAATGCTCGAGGAGATCTCCCATTATTACACATTAAACCAAAATCTGCAGAGAGTTATATTGTCCCTTCTGATTGTTCCTCTCAAACACAGTTCGTCGCATTGGCCCATTCAAGAAATCTACAATTCTTAATCGCTCATTGTCATATCCTCCATGTTCACACTTCTATGTATGCAATTACTAGTCTTTAATGTTAACAATGCATCATGCAACAGCCGTCGAAATTGCCAATAATGAGTGAAAGTATCAAGGAGATCTCCCATTCACACGCATTGGACAAAGATTTGCGCAATGTTGTATTATTGCTTCCAACTTTTCATTTCATTCATTGTCTGGAGAAAACAAACATTCTTGTAAACTTATGGCAGCAGGTTGACAACAGTTTTGTGGAGATACAGTAAATATCTTCAGACATCAGGACTAGAACTTCCAGTGGTCCAGGGCATACTTTTACTATTCATCTTGTTCCACCCAGAATGAAGTGATTTGGAGATTTGGAATCGCTTGTGCAGGCCGCGTCCCTGAGTTTTTTGACTGTAAGAAGGTGGTCTCTTGGTGCGCTAAAAAATATATTCCAAGCCAAAGAATTATTCCACTACGTGACCATTCTCCTATTTCTTTGTCACCTCAGGTCTTCTGCAAGATGTTAAAATTGTTGGAGCCAACATCGACCTTCAGAGGACAAGACTGCAAGCAGTTCCTAGAAAAACATGATAACGGGTTGGACATCTTAGTCGAGTTCCTTGAATACCCGACAACAATTCCTGAAGATATCACAAAGTTTCAGGTAAGTTACTTTAGAAATCTATTTCGGGAAATTACTTGGTTGTTTACAAGAATAACGGGATAGGCATCCATGGCAAGCATTTCCCATATAATTATTTATATTTTGTACTTCAAAGTCAAGGAACAATTGATTTTCGATTGGGGGAAGCTAAATTCAATTGAAATCTGTTCCCATTTGCCATGATTCAAAGAATAAAATAAATTTTATATGTCATCCTACTTGATTTTCACAATAGTGCATTGTTTTCCATTTCCAAAACTATCTCTTTCCAAGAAAATAAACTTTGGATTCGACCCGGTAAAATTTTGGTACCAGGCCCTGTGGAGGCACAAGGCCTCCCATTGTTTTTATGAATTTTTTAATGAATTTGTCTCAGTTTTCAAAGATTTATTGTTAAGCAAGGATGCTCCGTGGATGTCTAGCCAAGCAAACAAGTTTTTGAACAGGAAGGGTATACTCAAACAAAAGGAAAATCACAGTGTACTAATGGTCTTTGGCTCCAAGGAAAATCTTGCTTTCCTTCCATGCCACATCACAGACAAGATGTTTGTTTCAGAAATAGCAAGGCAAGACAACCACTGGTTGCATTTTTTCCATGACAAGAAAAAAAAACAGTTCATTCCTCTGCCCTGGAAAGTCAGGGACTTTGTGTGCAGGAACATCAACAAGATTGACGAATTCCCAGGCCATTTCAAGAAATTTACCCTAACATATGTTGAAAGGCTAAAAGGGTTCGACCCTAATGGGATCTTTCGAGAACATTTACTAGCAGTTGGCTTTAGCAACTCTTTTATTCATAGAAACTTGATCGAAGACAGAGATAGTGACAACAACAATACTGCTTCTGGTGATTGCGACGTGTTGAGTGCTCAACACACCCTAAAAGTTCTGTGACCACTTCCTTTTGGGTACCACCTTGTCTTCTACCTTCGATTGTTTTCACTGTGGTTTGAGCCTGATAACCTTCTTATCTAATATGTTTCATATCTAAGTTTCTCTTGAGCATATTAAGAACCATCTTGAGAAACACCACGAATGATCAAGGAACCAGTGACCCAGATTTCTCCTGGCTTACTTGAGAAGTTCATCATCGGTGAAAGATTAAGGTAGCTAAAGTGGTATGGGAAGTCAAAGCAGCCGAGTGCCGACATTCTTCAGTGTCATCCGATAATAGTATCTATTTTATGCATATAGTCTCCAAAACTATTTCACCAAACATCAGTCCTTTCGGCTTTGGCAAAGAAGTATAATCATAAGCATCGCACAAAAGAGGAGTTCCACCACTGACGCTCGAAACATCACCGGTATCGGGAGTTTTATCAAGAAAATAGCAATGTTGATAAACAATCTAAAATAGTAGTCGATCCCCAATCTTTATGAAGGTAAGACGTGACGTGGCGTTTAACCCCTAGCCGTGTCAAGTACTCCACATTCAAATCTTTAGTTAATTTGTAGATCGCACATTAGTCACTAGCTCGTGCGTGAATCAAAAGGGAACCGTTAAACTCACTGATACAATGCATCCCCATCCATACCTCCGCCGTCAACTAGTTAAGTCTCAGTGGCAGAAATCTGATAGCGTTATATTTTAAAATCTGCATTTATCACCCGTATTAACTAATTGATATGACTAGTAGTATCTCCCAGTTATATTATTTCGAGTCCTTTTTGTGTGATCCCACTCTACATAGCAAGGAATTTAGAACCAACAGGAGAACGAAGCCACCAATCCAGAGGATGCATTCAAAGTCCAGTGAGTATTAAACAATTTTCTTAGCAAGCATTACAGGTATGGGTTCGCTTATGGATTTACATTTCATTTGTATATGTCCTCACCCGATGCTGCTCTGTATATGTGTTTAAAAGACGGTTTTGATTGCAGGGACAATGCCTCCAAAGAAGCCATCCACTAGGAAATCACCACGAGCACCAAAATTACAAGAATCAGAAATAGGAGAAGGCTCCTCCCCAGTAGTTGCAAGACAATTAGAGTTCGCTCCTAACCTGGTGTCCATCATCAAGGCGATCACCAAGGAGCCCTTTGTCCAGCCCCCAGATTTCGGGGATACAAAGGCAAGCATTGGAGCAAAGACAACTTTTCCTTGCTGGGAAGAAGTTTTCAAGAAGATCAAGAAAGAAGAGCCCCTCGAATATACTCCGCACAACGACCCTGATACAAGGAAGCTTGATGATGAGGTCCTCCCAAACATTCACAGGGATTATATGCACATGGTGGCAAGCCGGTATCCGGTTTTCCCTTGTGTCGAGCTCTTAAAGTGGCTCATTGATCACACCGATGCACATAAATGTTTGATTAATGATGACAATGGCAAATGCGTCGGGGTTTTCCTGCCATCAGAAGTTCAGAAATACTACAAACTCAATGAGTCCAGAGAAAAGTTGAGCACTGATTTCATGGTGAGTTTATATGCCTCTCACGACACTAGCAAAATCTTGGCAGCCTGGTGGAGGGAAGACAAGAAATTCATGAACTGAACTTCTGGCTGGTACCCAATGTCAATCTCAGGGAACCATATGCCTATCTCATGGCCCTTCTCTGTGGATTACATGGGGAGAAAGACTGCTCCCGATTTTTGGAAGCTTGGATGCCTCTGGATTTTACAGTCGCCATTTTGGGTATCAATTTCAATTGGAGTGCTATCATCTCCAAACAATTGAGCACATGCATAAAACAAGCTGAAGAACCAAAGGAAAGAGATGCCCCTGCTTTCTACATGGATTCATATCTAATGGACGTCATCTGCGCCAGGAAAGATTTTGCTGGGATGAATTTGAATTGGCACCCTTCAGAGCTCGCAGTCCTTGTATATTGCAACATCTTGTGGGAAAACAAGTACAAGAAATCCTATGTTGTTATCTGTGATCATTTTATTGCACCCATTTACTTCTTACTCTTTCAGAGAGAATGCCCTAGATTATCAGACAAAGCAAAGAAGGTCATAGTCAAAATTGGTCACTGGTATTTAGATGAACGAGAAATCTACATCAGGGTTTTCAACGCCACAAGGGCGCCACATTTATTACCCCTTTATGTTCCCGACCGACTAGTGTTAGGAGAAATCTTCTTTCAAACCATCATACAAGGATACATTGCAACTTTATTGAAAGACAAGAAGTGGAATTTCATACCGCATGGATTCCATATCGGCTTCTGCATGGTCAAAGACATCGCGTATGGTAAACAACTTGGGCTAGTTCAATTGGAATTTCGATTCCAAACTGGTCGATTTCACAAACACGATCCCAAGGGATTGGTCCTATAGCATGTGTCACAGGTATCATCCTATTGGCCTTATGCCCATGATTGGTTTGAGGATGAAATCTTCATCGAGAATGCTCAAGACTGGGATATGGTGGCAGCCAGGAAGGTCGATCCTAGAGGAACTAGGTTTAGAGCTTTGAGCTATTAAGAGTAGGCCATGCCAACACCCTGAAGCAACAATAGCATATGAATTGGAGGAAGAAACAAATAAACCCCAAGAATACATTGAGGTCATAGAGACTCATCAGGGATCCCCGATATAAATCATAGTTTTCCTTGAAGATCAAACAACTCAATAAAGTGGCGCACTTTTATACCAATAGCCTCAGCTACTAATGAAACAGATGTAGGATAACCCACATCCTACCATAAGTCCCAGAATTTCAGTTACCGTCCAGATAGTTTCGACAGAACCTAGAAATCCTAGTCTCACAGCCGTCGATGGCACTAATGGCTCGGGCAATCCCGATTCTACGATATCACCAATTGATCTCTCGGGAGAAGGAACAACTCAACCAGAGATGGGTTGGGTGTTGATAGAAACAAAAATTCCCAACCCCTTAAGCATGCTAATACATATATACAGTGACGACGAGAGCCCAAAGCCTTCTCGTGGCACCCCGATGTGCATCTAAGAAGAAGAAGGTCCCAAAATACCTTTTCCCCAAGTTCTGAAAAGGTTTCTTCTGCTGGGCCCAGGGTTCAGGACCAGGGAATCCCACAAAAGGAAGCTGAAGCTGAAGGTAATCTTCACACAGGAAAGTCTGATGAACCAGAAATAGATGTAGGCCCAAGTGACGAGCCTCCGCAGAAGGAAATTGTCATTTCCACGATCGATGAGCAAGTAAGTGACAAGTCCATACATGACACCTCCATCCTACCCAATACTCAGATCCCTGGTGAGAAAAAAGTAGAAGTTGGATCTACAAGGCAGAACAAAGAAGTTCGAGAGCCCACTCTTGAAGAAATTTACACTGCGGGAAGCTTGGGAAACAATCTCACATGGAGTCATCAGCAGATACCAGACCCGGTAGATGAGGTTGCATACATCTATGCGATCTCCTATGATCAAAAGAGAAAGGCTACCGTTCAGAGGACTACAAAGAAAAGAAGAATCACCCTGGATCAGTCCATCATAGTCGTCACTGAGGAGAAATTAATCAATACAGCAGACACCTGTACATCTGAGCTGATTGGTGTGGGAAAATCCCTCTCAAAGGCCGCCCAAGATAGAGCCAGGAGAGATGAAAAGGATCTTTCCACTGCTTAAAAGGAGCTAGAACACTTGCGCCATCTTGGTAATTACTATAAGGGTGCTACATAAACAACTGTGTATTTAAAAGATGAGTTCGGCAAAGTTTACGATGAGTTCAAGAAGGAAAGACAGTTGTTAATCTCGAATATAACCAAATTCCAGGAAGACACTCTCATGGCACTCGTGACATGTAAGGAAATGGAGCGATGGTATGAGAAGGCGCAATAGGCAGTGGAGAGGCTTGAGTTTATTGAGGCAATCCAGAAAGGCCGAGAAAAGGAAGACCATGCGATTCGGCTAGTAAGTAAAAGAAGTATCAATCGCATGAAGCGATCGGTCGAATACTGGGCCAAAATGTCTCGAATCCCACACAAATAAATCCAAGAAGAATGGGCCAGATATCAAAAGAAATGGGATAAAATCAATAAAATAATGAAAGGCATTGGACTCTCTGAGTATGGTACCCCCGATATGTTTATCGACCTAAACGAAATAATCAAGTGGTGCATTGAACAGGATGTGTCATGGGTCGAAGAATGTGTGAAGGTCATCTATGCAAAGCCTGGACAAGTACAATAGTTTGCAGGACATCCAATCAAATCTAGAGCCATACTTCAGAAGTTGAACTTCAGCCTCGCAAAATATTGGGCGCACGCAGCAGACATCAGGGGAATCTATGTGGCTCCAATGGAACAACACAGGTTTCCATGGGCCAACACCTGTGAAGAACTCTTTATCAGATGGTCTGATTATGAAAGAGTCCGCCCTTTTCAAGAAACAACTCGGGTGGACTGTTGAAAGACTGTTAGATAATGACGTCATGTGGCAATTCTTGATTAGCTCAAATTGTATTTTACTGTTAATTACTGTTAAGACTTTATATTATAAATAGGAACATTGACAGATGGTGAAAGGGTCGATGGTTGTTGTAAGAACTCTTTTCTTTTGGTTGTTGATAATTATTTTGAGACTGCTACGAATTAAGAATTCCTTCTGGACCAGAGACGAGTTATTTTCATCATATGTATGTGATTGGAGTTGGAGAAGAATTACTTCCTTTCCTATTCCATGACTATTGCAGTAAATGAGTAAGAGCAATTAATTATGTTGTCAAGTTATTTGGTGCAATGTTTTAATGTTCCTTACTTTAAATGATGAAATTAAATCATTGTGCTTCTATGTGATGAATGTCTTGGTAGATGAATTATTTTGCTTATCGTGACATTGATTACAGTTGTGTTTCTTTCTCTATGCTAAGTAGTTTACCTCAGCTATGTGATGAATGTCTCGGTAGATGAATTATTTTGATTACCCTGATCTTGATCATATATGCGTCTTATTTTTGTTAAGTATCTTTCTCAGACAACAGTTGGATGCTCTTTCGATTAAAGTATTATTACTAAGCCCTTTGGCATAGGATCGATGTCTGCATGTTCGAGTAGTGGGTTATCCCAAGCTTGACCCCTTCCCAATAGTCAAAAATCTTGTCCTATCTCCATCAAGTTGGTTTATACCATCTTGCATCTCTTGTAACTACCCCACCTAAGAGAAATTACAAAAAAAAAATGTCTTTACCGAACGAAGAGCATTTACTAGAAAACACAAAAGCTAATCGATAATTTGGCCAGATTGTAAGATCTGGAGAACCATTCCACTCAAAACGCTGCAGAGTCTAATTGGGCCTTGGTGGCAGGTTTGGTTCCTACTTTTGAATCAGGGGATTTAAGCCCCATCAACACGATGTAGAGACATTTCAAAGCACGATTGAATTGTACAGACAACATGGAAAAGTATCCGGTGAGAAGAGTGCCCATTCCCCCACTAGCATTCCCAAGAGAACAACATCATGGAGCATCACTTCAATGGCCCACCCCAGTAAGAAAGCAACCCAGAAATATTCAAACGAAGGAGGAGATAAGAACCCTCCTCACATAAAAATTGATAGTTCTCACAAAATTTCAGTGACGAAGAAGAGAAAAAACAATGTAGGGTAGGCAGACGAACCCGAAATTGAAAGTGAACAGTTGCAACTTGAAATTGAAACTGAACACATGCACAAAGTTGGTCTGTCCACAATGGAAATAGCTGAGATTGAAATTTTTTATGAAGATTAATCCTTCGTATTCCAGAGCCCTGTTTTTGACAGCCAATCTAAAAATATGGTCATTGAAAAGAGAGGTGTAACAAATAGGAAAGGCAAATCTCACACAGAGATTAACTTTAGGAAAATGTGGTCATCCAAAATATCCCTATTTCACCGTGTAACCAGTGATGCTCTTGATGATTCCATTGGAGGAATTGAAGCGGAGAATGCCAAACTGAAACACCGCATCAAGGAATTTGAGGAGGCTTTCATTGCTACCTCGGAGTTTGTCGGTCCTTTAGAAAAAAATGTGCCTGCTACCACTGTAGCCAGGATAAAATCATCCTCTACCCTCCTTGATTCATCTAGATCCCTTGTAGATAATAACATCGATAAAAGAATGCAGCTAGTTACTGAAGCCTAGGAAACATCACAAAATATAGCTTCCTTCCAAAAGAGGGAAAATTATTTGCTCCAACATTTGCAGACGAATTTAAAAAATGATCAATGATTCTGTGAACAGATCTTGACCCCTTTTTCCAACCATGCCATCAACACCTCGGATTTGAAAAGAAGACAAGAGAATCTCCCCTCCCCAAATTGGAACAAAAAAGTAAAAGCATGCTGGCAAAAGAAAGTTAAGAACCTGGAGCTCATTGTCAAATCATGTAAACAAGCCATATTAGAAAACAAAGAATTACTCACAAACCTGATTCAAATAGACTTAGTCAGATGTACCAACGAGGTTCAAGACCCAAACTTAATTTTCAAATCCTTATCAATGACCAAAGAAGCCTTCGATGAACAACTTGATATTTTAAAGGGGTTGTCTTTCGAAAAGTTTTACGGCATACTTGAATATCATGTAGATGAGCTCGAGGGCTGGGTAGTGGACTATTCGACACACAATGAAGATATTGAACAAAGTATGCATAGTATTTTAATGGATCTAAGGAAATTAGAAAATGATCTTTTCGACATAGAAATCCGAGATGAAATCAGCGTGACCCCCATGAGAAAATGCATTGAATAATTGTTCCAACGGAGAATGGACAACCTCATCCAGGAAGGGCAACAACTAGTTGACACGATTCTAGTGACCATTGACAACAACAACAAAAACTCATCGACTTCATAGTAACTCTATATTGTCATCTTGTTTTCTTTATCAATCTAGTTATTATACCTCTTTAAATAGAAAAATGTAACCAAACACTCATAGCCTCCAATTTCTTCTTTCCAGGTCTTCCTCTCTATTATCGTGCACTTCTTCTTTCTACATTCCTAATTCTTGTACTTATTTATTTTTACGGTCCGCGGGAGCCCCAATCCCAGTCTATATGACAAACACATTTAAATTTCCAGAAATATGGAACAAATTCCACAAATATGTAACAAACATTATTAATTTTTGATAAATTTCAAAGAAAACTAATTCGAGAATGCTATTTTTTTTTAATTCTATTGTATTGAATGTAGAAATACCTTTGTTGTAATTCGGGAATGTTAAATCTTTCATGTACTATAAAAAAAAATTCTAAATGATACACACATACTTCGAAGTTATTTTTTAGTGTTGTTATTTGCAACATTTTCATGCCTACTCATCTTCAATTACTTTTAGTATTGTTATCTTCTTTGAAAGATCTTGGAACCATTTCATTTAATTTCACTTTAATGTATTTTACTTTTATGTCTATTCTATTGTATTTGAATTTTTAATATCTATGCTTCAGAAATATGGAATAGATCTCTATTGTATTTGAATGTAGAAATACCTTTGTTGCAAGACATTTGAAATATTTTTTTGATAAATTTCAAAGAAAACTAATTCGGGAATGCTAAATTTTTTGTGTCCACGAACCTTTGTTGCAAGACATTCTGACATCATACCATTTTTTTAAATGTTAAATCTTTCTTGCACTATCAAAAAAATTGTATATGATACACACATACTTCGAAGTTATTTTTTTTAGTGTTGTTATCTGCAACATTTTCATGCCTACTCATCTTCAAATACTTTTAGTATTGTTATCTGCTTTGAAAGATCTTGGAACCATTTCATTTAATTTTACTTTAATCTATTTTACTTTTATGCCTATTCTATTGTTGTTGAATTTTTAATATCTATGCTTCAGAAATATACACCCCACAAAGTCATCCTTTGCATGGATACCACATATAATTCAACTTGCTTCGCATGTGTATGTACTCGGTCTCGCCGTAGCAGTGCATTTATTCCCACTCCAAGCTGACAAGGACTACACTGCCATGCAACACTTGTTTCTAAATAATAATTTAACAAAATTGATAGTGGTAACCGAAGAATGGAGGTCAGAGTCAATTTCTCCCACTACTACTAGGATTTGGCACTTGTTACTACCAAGTCTCCATGCAAGCAAACCCTTCCACTATATTTTGTACTCTCATAATGAATCAAAACCCTTCCACTATATTTTGTACTCTCATAATGAATCAAAACCCTTCCACTATATTTTGCACTCTCATAATCAAGTCTGCAAATAATGGAGCCTAACTAGTTGATAATTCATGTTTTGTCAAGAAATTATTTGAGTGTTGGAGGTTAAGATCGTGACCCAATATCCTAGGAGTAAGGTATTTCTCTTTGTGTAAAATACAAACAAATTCATGTGGCAGTGATCGAATCACGGAGCACTAGAAATTTACTTCGGTTAGGAGAAAATTGACTTTGGTTAATGCAAGGATCTCTAAGATTTTTCCTCTATGGACCTCGATATATTCCTTTCATGTTCCATCGAAAGGAGGTCAAAGACATAATATTTCATAATGGTCAAGATTTTATGGTCCCTCAAGGGCTAAGCCCTTGAATCATTGGTCGTTGGGCTCCAATATCGAGGAGCATATTCCAAATGTATTCCCAATTTGGATCTATCTCCATCTTCCAATAATTTTTGGAATGATATGACCTTTCAACTTATTGGTAATGATGTAAGGTGATTATGGATAAAAACAATTCCGAAGGCATATCAATATTCTTTTGTAGGGATCTATGTTGGGGTAGATCTTAAAAGGGGCTTTTCAAAATCCATCCAATTGAATCTAGATGGATGGTGTGAATCTATGTTGGGTAAAAGGGGTTTTCAAAATCCATCCAATTGAATTTAGAGGGATGGTGTCAACTTCAAGAAATTAATTATGAGCATTTTCCATTCGAGTGTAATAACTTCCACAAGTACAATGACTTCAATAGAGAAGCCAAGAAAGGAGATTCCCTCTTAAATTCCCCTAAGAAACAAATAATTAATAGAAGGAAACAAAGATAACATGTAGAATCACCTTTAAGGTCTAAAACACCATCCCCAATATGCATCTCAACAATTCACTTTGAGGTTCCTTCTTAGAATAAGAGAAGGGGGGCTAGGAAACATAGGAACATGAAAGAGATAAACTAACAATGAATGAATGTGGTAGAAGAACAATCAAAGGAGGAACTTATCTATATCTAGGAGACACCAAAGATGGGTTGCAATAACCTCATTTTGACCCCTAAAATGTATTCGATTAAGTTATGTATAAATTGTAAATGTGTGGTTATAAGGACCAGAATCAATCCATGTAAGATTAAATAATCGAACTTGTGTTGTAATTTTATCTTGTATGGATTCCTAATGTGGAGCTCAAAGACAAGTCTCAACTAGAGAATGACTAGGCATGTAGATGTTGTAAACATACTTCATGTGGTTTGTGTAATAGACTTATNAAGGGGGGCTAGGAAACATAGGAACATGAAAGAGATAAACTAACAATGAATGAATGTGGTAGAAGAACAATCAAAGGAGGAACTTATCTAGATCTAGGAGACACCAAAGACGGGTTGTAATAACCTCATTTTGACCCCTAAAATGTATTCAATGAAGTTATGTATAAATTGTAAATGTGTGGTTATAAGGACCAGAATCAATCCATGTAAGATTAAATAATCGAACTTGTGTTGTAATTTTATCTTGTATGGATTCCTAATGTGGAGCTCAAAGACAAGTCTCAACTATAGAATGACTAGGCATGTAGATGTTGTAAACATACTTCATGTGGTTTGTGTAATAGACTTATTG
>JASDQU010509405.1:24940-35539 GCA_032191745.1 Picea mariana | reverse complement strand
GCTTAGTCTCTCACTTGACG
Organism: Picea mariana; assembly: GCA_032191745.1. Taxonomy (NCBI): domain Eukaryota; kingdom Viridiplantae; phylum Streptophyta; class Pinopsida; order Pinales; family Pinaceae; genus Picea; species Picea mariana. Next base: position 35,519 of record JASDQU010509405.1, on the reverse strand, counting down.
CATCCCAATCTTTCCCCACTGGTAGAATCAAATCCATGCTCCCGCGGAAGTCCACATCGGCATAAGGGAAGTCTTCTATCCATAGATACTGACATCTCAGCCAAGCGAAGAAGTCACCGATGAAACAGAACTCTAACTTTGCCACTAGTCTCGGAGAAAGACTAGTCCACCATTCCATCCGTGGTTCTTCCACTGGCCGTACCGCCAATGCAATCTGAGGCTGCATCTGGGGGATGCGCTCTAAGAAGAATGAGACTAAAAACGAACCATATCCAAACTGTTTCTGCCCCATCCTACACCGCGAAACCTGTTCCTTCACATTCTGAAGGAACCCTGCACTCCATTTGAACAGCGTTGGCTCCAAACACTGTACACCATAAGATACCTGTGATCTCAATGCCAGATGTGCTCTAGTGCTTCCCGTCACGCTTGTGATGGAAAACAAAATGGATCGGAGGGGACTCTTTGATATCCTTGATAGGGATTCTACCCCCCACCAGTCTTGCTCCTGGGACACAATGACGTGTCAGATACACGCCCACTTGCTTAGGAAGTGCCCTCTATCCAGAAAAAGATATAGGAACCCCTGTTTTCGAGAGGCCAGTCAAGAAATATATGTCTTCCAACTCGATGGTTATAAGCTGTGTCCCGATCTGACACCCTTGCTCTGCGACTTCCCATAAGCTAATTATGTATTCAAGCAGAAGGATTTCCTTCTTCATCTTCTGCAACTTGAAGAATTTTAGGAGGCCACAATCTCTCAACGCGGCCTGCGTATGAGGACTCTGCAAAGCGGCCAAATCATCGAGCTCACGCTCTCGTTCTTTCCACTTGATCATGGTCGCTGAAATCACCTACAAACAAAAAAAAAAACAAAGAATTTCATTATTCAATTTTTCGACAATTTTGGCAATTTCTTAAGCAATTTAAAAACATGAAATCGAATGCCCACACTATTCGAAAAATACCACGCCCTCTTTTTATCACTCAACAATCACCACGCAACAACAAAACGTTTTTAAATAAAACCAATTTTCATAATGGTTGCGTGGGCATGTTTTTGAGTTTTTTATGGATTCTTTGACAAAAACGACCCATCCACCCAAGTGTTAAGGCATTGGCATCTTTTCTATCACCTTCTAAACACATTTTTGCAAAAGAATGCATTTTTCCCATCAATTTCAATAGAGGTCGATTTGATCTTTTTTGGATCAACCTAGGGTTTTGTTTTTTAATTTAAAAATTGCTATGAAAACAAATATTGAACCATGTAATTGAAAGAAGAGGAGATGAATATCTACCTGGTTCAAACAGCAAGAGAAACGGTCAACCGTAGCTCTGGTATCAAGCAAAACAAGATCCACCTCCAAAGTAAGAATCTCCACTGCTACAAATCCTTATGCAAAATGAAATGGTAAATGAATATTTTTCTTGTATTACTATTTATAAATTTCCATTTCTTATAAGGTATAGTCATTTGTGGGTTTCTTTAACAATATAATGGCTTCACTACACCTCTAGATTAAAGTTTTGATTCTACATGTTTCAAAGCAGTTCTGATTGATTATTTACCTTGTCACATCCACGAGCATAGTCTTAGTTCGTTCTCAAGCTCGAGAATATGAGAACACACTGGGTAGACTTTTATCTCTTTTTTGGACCCGTATGGACACACGAAAAAGGAACCCCCTGGAGTCATCTTTAAACTCTTTTCAGATTCTCTAAATATGAAAAGATCGTCGAGTGGTCTTTCTTTCTTTCACACTCATTAAAAGGTTCGAAAGGGCGTCTTTCGAGTGGTAGTTTATCTCTTTTTCTACCTCATGAGACTAACTGTACGAAAAAGGAACTAAGAGAGTTCTCTTTGAAGTTTTTTTCCAGACTCTATAATCAGAAAAAACCTTCGAGTTTTCTGTCTTTGGACTCGCTAAAAAAAACATCGACAGGCCCATACGGGACCAAACCCTTACTTCTTTCGGTTTGTTAAATAAAGGAATAGGAACTTACCAAAGGTGAGTTATATCGAGCATGTGTTACCCTCCTCGAGCTCGTTAAATTAAAAAGAGGTACTCGTCTATCTATATGGGGGAAAATTTGAAAGAAGCAAGCCAAGCAGTGTCTTCAGAACATTACCAAGTAATTCTTAGAGTCGCCCTTGAACACGACACTTTGTCTTTTGCGCACATCTTAATCTGCTGAACCTCTGCACTGAGCCAATCCTTTGAGTTTCTTTCACTCCTTTGGGTCACCTGACGTAAGTCACATCATCCATTGCATCATCAAGTTTTGGTCCATGTCAAGTTTCTGCTATTTTGCCTCAGTGTTCAAGGGTAGTATTCGCCTCGAGAGTCAGCCATCACAAATATCTTGTCTCAATACCCATGTCAGTCCATGCTCATTTGATCTACCAATTACATCTCTGTGTTCGTTTCGTGTCGTTGATGGGGGATACATCAAGGCCCTCCTTCGACGAGTCTATTCCTGTCAACTTCAACACATTGGAGCTTCGAGGAGTGAAATATTGGAGCTCAAATCGGAGCGTGCGAGACAAACATCAATAAAAGGTACCTTTTTTCTCCTTCCTCCTCATACATTAGTTTGTATAGATCAGAAAGGAAGTCAGTTTCCATGTTAAGCGTCTTCTGTCTTAAGAGTTAAGAGTCTATCTCTTAAGAGGAGATCTACCTGTCTGCAGGGAGATTTTCCTTCAACAGGGAGCTCTGCTCAACCAATTGATGACCATAAAAAAATATAAAAACTAATTATTTATACTCAGATCAGTCCTCGACTATTAGGAGTGTGATATCCTCACTACATTCAAAGCATTGTGTCTGATCGGTCTTCTGTCAGACTGTGCATGTATCCCTCTATCAGACACGAGCTCATAGCAGCATGGGTTGCAGGAAAATATGCTCACAGGGGTACCATGGGATGATAACTCCAAATCCTCCACACCTTCCATTTATGGTGTGAGTCGAGGTTTCAACCACCAAACCTTCCTTCCATTAACTGCTTTTCCTTGGGGAATCAATGAGACTTAAATCTCAGGTGGCGACCACGTGCTGCTCTTAGATATGATGCCATATAAACATGTGATTGTGAGGCTGCTCAAAAGTGGTTTGGGTTCAGACCTCTTTTGGGCCTGCAATCCACCAGCTTTTGCCACGTAGCACTTTCGCCTTACCATGGTTTCAATTGTGGGACCGTTCAAGAAAATTATCACCCGAGTATGTTGCATCCCCGCAATGGACTGTGGCCATATATCTGGTCCTGATTTGAGGTCTGGGCCCACCTGCTATATTTAGTGCCAGTGCCAAGCTTAATCGCCCACCAACTTTGGGATCTTCCAAAAGTGTGCCATGGGATGCGACGCTACTTTTGGCATTGAACAATAACAAATCTTCGAGGATGATCTGACATGGAGGCCTGACCTCACCATGTTGATATGTTGCAGATGGAGAGGTGACATGTGTCACTCGAAAATAGTCTGAAAGCATGTCTAAAATGATTGAAATGAGTGCCATGTGTCAGTGCTAGATAAATGTCGCGTGCTTGGTGCTCCAAGGATTAGGCGTTAGTTCCTTTTCCATTGGCTCCTTCCAAAATGTGACCTAGGGATATGAACTTACACCATCCCGTGATTGCGGGCGTGACCACGAATGGTTTGAAACCAAACCAATATCCTCCCTGCAATTCACAATGAGACACCACGTGTCCCTATCCCAAAACATTGGTTCTGATTGCAATCTGCCCTCCTAATTTTAAATTTCGAGCACCCTCTGACCGCACAATGGAGTGTGACCACTGATCTTGAAATCTACGATGAGGCCCTTTGATCAACGGTTCAACTCTGGCGCTTTTAGATCGACGGGTCGGATCTACACCCTCTCAAATAGACAACCGTGATTTTCTTCGCGATTCGGGCTTCGGACCTTTCAAATCTCAAACTTTCTTTACCTTCAGTGATTTCACTCAGAGATATGGATTTGACGACGCGTGCCCCCTGATATTGACGACTGTGAATTACTTCGGGTCTCTGGACTCTAAGAAAAACAAATCTCAAACCTAATCCTTCGCCATGCTTTTACCTAGAGCTGGCGATCTAATAACGTGTGTCCTTTTGAATTGAATGGTCGAGAATCACTTTGAACCTTTATTTGGAGTTCACAGATCCATGCCATATGTCCCTTGGATCTTCCTTCAATTAAATCCTCCAGAGCTAAAGATCTGATGACGCGTGGACCTCACAGATCGATGGTTCAGATTCATTTTGGGCCTTTGACACTTCAACGCTTCGGGAATTTGGGGGCTTTGACACTTCAGGCTTCGTCCCTTCGAGACTTTTCTATGCATAAATCACACAAAACTCTGAAGTAAAAAATCTCAAAACGCTTAATTTGATGATGCGTGCCCCCCTGCAGATCAACGTTCCAGATTCACTTTAGGCCTTCGAGACTTCGGGGCTTCAGGCTTCATCCCTTCGAGATTTTTTGAATGCTTGACTTCCACAATCTTTCGGAGCGTTGAATTTCAAAGTGAAGGATCTGACTCCACATGTCCCCTTGTCTTGGATGGCTCAGATTACTTCGAAACTCCTGAAGCTCATTTCCACAAACTCTCGGATCAGTTGCCATGTGTCCTCCTTAAATATCTACGGCTCTTGCTTTCTTTAGGTCTTCGAGGCTTTCAATGGAGCTATATTTTGTCAGCTTTGAAATCTCGAATACCCGGGGGCTATTAAACTGAGCTTCTCTTGGAATCTCTGCCGCTGAAAGATTATACCTTCCTTCTACTTGCGTTTTGAGCCCTAAATAGACTATTATGAAAAATGCGCCTTGAGCTCAAGGATGATACCTACACAAGCAAAGGACTGGGTCACCTTGCAACCCTTAGAAAACTTTATGTGATAACATCTGGCTTCACAGGGGATGGAATGCTTCCTACGAGCTGCCAAGAACGCACAGTTCTAGTGCCCTAGTTGTTGTGCTATGGAGTTTAGCTCAAAAATTTCGCTGAAAAAAAAAATAGGGAAATATGTGCACTACTCTGCTAAAAAAAAAAATGAAAACAAACACATGGGCTCCAGAAGGATATTATTTATATACAATCCTTGGCTAACTGAGTTTTTACAAAGCGTTAGGTGAAAGAAAACTTCCACCATAGCCACCTAGACTGTCTAGTAATATAATTCTTTTCTTTACTGCAGATGATCCATAAAAGGTTAGGGAAGTATGACAACATAATGAGAACATGTCTTAGAACACTGACAATACCCCTGAATGATGACAATATGAATAATTTGATAGGCTCCAATGCTTTTGGAAAAAATAGCTCCATATACAGCCCCACAGGGTCAAAAAAATTATAATCAGGAAAGATAAACTGGTAAGAAATTACCTCTTCTACTTCATTGTTGCTCACCCATCGTTCGATGTTCTCATAGTGTACATGTGGGTAGAGGACTGATGCAGTTTGGCTAATCCCAAGTGATATCTTCTCATTTACAAGCTCTGGTCAAGAGATAAACTACACACTTAGCTCCTCCTTTTCTCCTTCATGGCTATCACAAGGATCAGATTCATAATCATCATAAACAAGAACCATGGAAAATCTCTGCTCTTGGTCATCTGCACTGGGATATTCATCAAAAGTTGGTTGTTCATGGTCAGTATTTGAAATCAATTCTCCGTCATAAGCAAGTCTGCCAAAAACATCTGTTTCAACGATCGAAAAATCCTCTACATTTTCTTCATAAGAGCGACAAGCAAGATTTGCTTCCAATTCCTTATTCTTGCAGAAAGTGATTTTACCAGTTTTGTCAACTGATCCAAGGTAAAGCCTTCATTCTCACAGCTTTCACAATAATGAATTATATCATGAACACCATCTCCATACTCCTCACAATAGTTATGACAAATTAACTCAGAGGAATAATAATTTTGACAATTCCTATTGAAAACTGCATGAAATTCTCCCAGGGAGGAGATGCTAGTAGGGGGAAAGGAGTGATACCACTCATGAGAATCTCTATCTAATGAGAATATGAACATCTTCATCAATACTACCCCATGATGTATTTCCCATTGATGCATGGGTTCATGGAACTCAAGCAGATGCTTTGCAAGTTTGTCATCTCTATGTTCTCTAAATCTGGGAAAAAAATCACCCCACTCATCTATGGTAGGCACAACATTTGGAAAACCAGGAACAACAAAGAAGTTAAAAGGAGCGAACCTCCGAGCCAAAATGGCTTCCATCTGAAAATATGATTTCTTAAAATTGTGGAGTCACCAATGGATTCTTTAAACATGGAGTCACCAGGTGAATGATATGCAGTCTGAAAGTATCTAGTCTTTGTTCACCATCAAAGACCAGATCTGGTCATTATCATTCTCCCAGGGAGCTTTTCAATCTGGGACAAGAAATAAAATCCTTATTGGGAAAGCTTTCCTTTCTGAAAATTTTCTCTGGGTCATATTCAGGTGTTGCTAGAGGTAGTTGTGGAGTGGACCTTGTGTGTCTTCCTTTCGGAGCCACAACTAAAACAATGGAGATGCGAGGTGAAAGTTGAAATCTTCAAGGTACTGATTTCTGATGCACNCTCCTCCTTTTCTCCTTCATGGCTATCACAAGGATCAGATTCATAATCATCATAAACAAGAACCATGGAAAATATCTTCTCTTGGTCATATGCGTTGGGATATTCATCAAAAGTTGGTTGTTCATGGTCATTATTTTAAATCAATTCTCCATCATAAGCAAGTCTGCCAAAAACATCTGTTTCAAGGATCAAAAAATCCTCTACATTTTCTTCATAAGAGCGATAAGCAAGATTTGCTTCCAATTCCTTATTCTTGCGGAAAGTGATTTTACCAGTTTTTTCAACTGATCCAAGGTAAAGCCTTCATTCTCACAACTTTCGAAATAATGAATTATATCATGAACACCATCTCCATACTCCTCACAATAGTTATGACAAATTAACTCAGAGGAATAATAATTTTGACAATTCCTATTGAAAACTGCATGAAATTCTCCCAGGGAGGAGATGCTAGCAGGGGGAAAGGAGTGATACCACTCATGAGCATCTCCATCTAATGAGAATATGAACATCTTCATCAATACTACCCCATGATGTATTTCCCATTGATGCATGGGTTCATGGAACTCAAGGAGATGCTTTGCAGGTTTGTCATCTCTATGTTCTCTAAATATGGGAAAAAAATCACCCTACTCATCTATGGTAGGCACAACATTTGGAAAACCAGGAACAACAGAGAAGTTAAAAGGAGCGAACCTTCGAGCCAAAATGGCTTCCATCTAAAAATATGATTTCTTAAAATTGTGGAGTCACCACTGGATTCTTTAAACATGGAGTCACCAGGTGAATGATATGTATTCTGAAAGTATCTAGTCTTTGTTCACCATCAAAGACCAGATCTGGTCATTATCGTTCTCCCAGGGAGCTTTTCAATCTGGGACAAGAAATACAATCCTTATTGGGAAAGCTTTCCTTTCTAAAAATTTTCTCTGGGTCATATTCAAGTGTTGCTAGAGGTAGTTGTGGAGTGGACCTTGTGTGTCTTCCTTTCGGAGCCACAACTAAAACAGTGGAGACGCGAGGTGAAAGTTGCAATCTTCAAGGTACTGATTTCTGATGCACCTTCAGAATAAAAATTTATTTGTCGTTCTTGCCCATGGAAATGTATTCAACTTGTTCCTGAGTAACAACACTATGAATGTTAGCATTGAGAGTCACCCTCGGATTGTGGGAGGATAAAACTAGTACCCATCATAAATGTTTGGTGGATGTTTGATTTATGCGAGTGGAGGTCAAATGGGGTAAACTCAATACAATAATGATTTCAACACAGAAATGGACAAGTAATGCATAGGGAAGTGAGGGCCTCATTAACTTCAGTCATTGATTTGAGTTTAAGAGTGAGTATAGGGAAGAGTTAGTGAGAGGAGTGAACAATACTGCTATGGGCATCATGATTTCAAGCAGCTTGGTGAAGAAAAAATCAGACTCAATAACACTCTTGAGCTGAAGCTTCAGACACTGAAATATTTCCAAGAAACACAGTTAGAACAACATAATAATCAAACCTACATTATCATGCAACTACAACAACTTGAATGGATCCTCCATGCCTGAGTCATTCATTGTGAGAGGGATTAAGATAACATGGAAGCTGACTAAAACTAGTCACGATACCACTATAATCAAACCTACATTACAATAACATCACAATCCTCGACTGGATCCTCCATGCTCAAGTGTTTTAACAAAGTTTTTACAGAGAGATGAAAAGAGGCTAACTTATATTAATGCGAAAGTCTCAAATGTGATACATGACTAGAGAACAATTATGGTATCAAAATATTACAAAATAGGGAGCTTTGCTCAACCAATTGACGACCATAACAAAATATAAAAACTACTTATTTATACTTAGATTAGTCCCTGACTATCAGGAGTGTGATATGCTCACTACATTCAAAGCATTGCATCTGAGCAGTATTCTGTCATAATTTGCATGTATCCCTCTTTTATACGTGAGCTCAGATCAGGATGAGTTGGCAGAAAAATCTGCTCACAGGGGGTACCATGGGATGACAGCTCCAGATCCTCCATGCCTTCCATTTATGGGGTGAGTCAAGGTTTCAACCACCAAACCTACCTTCCATTAACTTCTTTTCCTCGGGGACTCAACAAGACTTAAAGCTTAGGCGACAACCATGTGATGCTCTCAGATAGGACGCCATATAAACATGTGATTATATGGCTTTTAGGCCCACAATCCACCACCTTTCGCCACATAGCACTTTCGCCTTACCATGGTGTAGAACCTCTCAAGAAAATTATCACCCGAGTATGTTGCGTCCACGCAATGGAATGTGGCTATAGATCTGGTCCTGATCTGAGATCTGGGTGCACCTGCTAGATTTAGTGCCACTACCAAGCTTAATCGCCCACTAACTTTAGGATCTACCAAAAGTGTGCCTTGGGATGAGGCACTACTTTTGGCACTGAATATTAAAAACTCTTGAAGGATGATCTGACGTGGAGTCTTGTCGTCACCATGCTGATATGTTGCAAATGGAGAGGTAACAAGTGTCACTCTAAAACAGGCTAAAATCATGTCAAAAATTCTTGAAATGAGTTCCATGTGTCAGCTCTATATGGATGCCGCGTGATTTCCTTTGGCTCCTTCCCATATGTGACCTAGGTCTATGACCTTACACCATCCCTTGATTGCGGGCGCGACCACGAATGGTTTGAAACCAAACCGCTTTCCTCCCCACAATTCACAATGAGACACCACATGTCCCTTTCCCAAAACAGTGGTTTCGATTGTGGCTTTCCCTCCAAATTTTAAAGTTCGAGCACCCTCCAACCCCGCAATGGAGCGTGACCACTGATATTGCAATCTACGATAAGGCCCTTTGATCAATGGCTCAACTCTGGTGCTTTTAGATCGACGGGTCAGATATACACCCTCTCAAATCGACGATCGTGATTTGCTTCGCGATTCGAGCTTTAGACCTTTCAAATCTCAAACTTCCTCTGCTTTTAGTTCTTTCATCTAGAGCTATGGATATGATGAAGCATGGCCTCCTGAGATTGACGATTGATAATTACTTCAGGTCTTCAGACTCCAATAAAAACAAATCTCAAACCTAATCCTCCTCCATGCTTTTACCCGAAGTTCGCAATCTAATGACGCGTGTCCTTTTGAATTGAATGACCGAGAATCACTTCAGACCTTTATCCAAAGTTCACAGATCCATGCCATATGTCTCCTAGATCTTCCTTCAAGTAAATCCTCCGGAGCTAAGGATCTAATGACGTGTGGCCCTCACAGATTGACAGTCCAGATTCATTTCGGGCCTTTGGCACTTCGGTGCTTTAGGATTTCGACACTTCGGGACTTCGGGCTTTGGCCCTTTAGGACTTTTCGATGCATAACTCGCACAAACCTCAGAAGTAAAAATCCTTGAAATTCTTGATCTGATGACGCATGGCCCCTTGTAGATTGACGATCTAGATTCACTTCGAGCCTTTGGCACTTTGTGGCTTTGACACTTCGAGGCTTCAGGCTTCGGCCCTTCGAGATTTTTTGAATCCTTGACTTCCACAATCTTCTGTAGTGCGAAATTCCGAAGTGAAGGATCTGCCTCCACATGTCCCCTTTGATTGGATGGCTCAGATTACTTCGGGAGTTCGGGCTTCGTCTCTTCAGGATTTTTACACACTTCTCACTTCGAAACTCCCGAAGCTCATTTCCACGAAATCTCAGATCAGTTTCCACCTATCCTCCTTAAATATCTACAACTCTTTCTTACTTCGGGCCTTCGAGGCTTTCAATGGAGCTATATTTCGTGCAATTTTGAAATCCCAAATGCTCGGGGGCCATTAATCTGAACTTCTCCTAGAATCTCCACCACTGAAAGATTAAACCTGCCTACTGCTTGTGTTTCGAGCCTGAAATAGACTATTATGAAAACTGCACTTTGAGCTCAAGGCTGAAACCTGCGCAAGCAAAGGACTGGGTTGCCCTGCGACCCTTAGACA
>JASDQU010509404.1:29333-43475 GCA_032191745.1 Picea mariana | reverse complement strand
TGTTTATGATAAAGTGCTTAAATACATCATATCTAAGTGAATGATGTGATGCTTTGTTCTATCTACGCAGTAGTTATTGGTTGAATATTGATGAATTGTTGATGCTAAAGTGCTTTGTTAAGTATTATAATCATAGATCTATGTCCCAGCTAAGGTTGCAGACACTTGAGTCCTGCAACCACCCCTGCCTCTACCTCGAGTGAGACTTAATCTTCTTTGTAGTTGTTGCCAAAAGGGATGGTAGTTAGGGTTTTGTTGGTGCGCTGTTGTAGCATTGAACCCTGGGTCTGCCCCTGTGCCAACAAATGGTTACGTTGCCAGGACCTGAAACTGTGATTGTTGGGAACTGAAGAGAAGTTCTATGTGTAGATCTACTGCTGAAGAGTACAGTATCGGACCTGAAACTGGGATTGCTGGGAACTGAGAAAGAAGAAGATTTGTGCAAAAATTTGACCTGAGGTTGTGAAATCTCTGTGCGTAGATCTGTTGTCCCGGTACACAACATTCTACTTGACCTGAGGAGCTCTGTACCAAGAAAAGAGGTCAGATATGAAGAAAAGAGGTAAGATATGTAAGCTGTGTGCTCTGATACAGGTAAGAATAGTGAAAAGTTATAGATTTGAAGGATTTGTGCTTTTTAGAAGTAAGATTAGTGGAAATTTTTGTTTCAAAATTATGAATCTAGGTATGTTTGATAGATTCTATCCTAGCTTGAAAGCTAGGGTATTAATAGATGAAAGAAGATTTGATCTGAATAGATCTGATATGAATAGTGAAAAGTATGTTATACCTATGCATAGAAAGAATGTTTGGACTAACAAATGGATGCAGGATCCCAGAAAGAATTTTTTGCAGGTTAACTCCTATGAACCTAGCACGCAGTACAGGAAAGGATGGGGATCACTTAAACAAAAGAGAGGATTAACCCTCTGTTACAATTGAAAAAGACTAGGACATCTTGCTAAGGAATGACTTGGTAAAAGACCTAGTTGTCTTTTTTGTAAAGCTATGGACCATGAAGTGTTGGATTTCCCTAGAATATTGCTAAGCTGGAAGGAATGAATCTAAATAAAGAAATCCCTAAGGTAGATCTAGAAATAGCAAAACCCCAGAAATAATTAGAGAAAGTATTGCTACAAATAAACGAAACCATGAATGACCACCGACATGTCAGATTATTGGAGATATTCAAAGAAAAAGAATGCCTTGAAGCAAGAATAAGAGACTTCGACATTGAATGCATTCTAGATGAGGAAACACAGGTAAATGTCATGATCGAGAGAAATTGGGAAGATATAGGGAATCCTGCTATGATTCCTTCATTAGGAGGAATAGGGTTATTCTGAGGAAATTTGATAACCCTATGTGAAAGGCTCGCTCAGATACCTATAATTGCCAATGGAACTTCGACAGAAGAAGATTTTGAGATTATTAAATTTATCGAGGACAATGCCCCATTTACCATGTTATTAGGAAAACCTTAGATTGACATAGATCGAGCCAGACAAAAGAAAGAAGAAGAAGTTTTGGAGCAGAAGAAGCAAGAATTAAAAGATTTCATGACTAGAAGGATTGCACACTTGATTGAAGAACAACAGAACAGATCAAAGCTATTTAACACTAGAGACCCAGATGTTAAAGTTGAAAGAACACTAGAGGATCCCCAGAAAATTGAAGTACCTATCCCAGACAAGGAAGAAGTATTATTTGGTAACCCTAAGGAATAATCTCAACAACGCGAAGTGACTAGGTCAAAAGAAGACAAAAATCAGAAGGGAAAAAGGAATACTGAGACGAAGCTCACTAGAAATAAGGCTAGAAAGTTAAGTAAGAAGAGAGCCAAGATCGATAAGTTACAGAAGGCTCAAGAGGGAACCTCGCAGAAGGAAAATTTGCAAAATTGGAGCTTCGCCAGTATATCAGAACAACGACACATGGAACTTCACCATGGAAAAGCAATATAGACGTTGGGGACATTATAACCATTAGATCAATGCTCCGAATGGATAGAAATCCATTTATGGCTAGCCAGCTCGCCATCCTACCGTTGGGACCACACCATAATGGACATAATAGATTTAATGAAGCCTTCATACCTGTTGCAAGCGACCCATTGTCGAGTTACCTATTTATCCCACCGCGCCACGCACCGATAACACTTTTGCCAATTGAGAAATTCAACCCACAGACTAAGTTGAGTTCATACAATGATCATCGTTCTTCTTCTCTCTATCTCATTACTGTGTCTAAGCTACCCTCTGAACCTAAGATAGTTAACCTCGAGTGTGTACGTCAGATGAGTTGAGTGTTGCAGAAACATTTGTTGAGGAATTTTTGATCGACCTCATGACTGAAAGAGTCATGTCGATGTCTACAGGTATACAAGCATCATCCACGAGAGGACTTCCAACCTATTCATCCACTACTCGTGGAGCAAGACCATCCCGGTCATCTGATGAGAAGCGAACTAAGCACAGGGATGACTTAGCGAATGCTAAACTGATCCTGACTATCTTACCCACCTTTAAGCGGTGCTGTAAACTGTGAAAATGTACCTGGATATTTCGAGTATGCCTTGGTCACTGTGTACCTTCAGAAGGGGATAAGCCTAGTGCAAGCATACCAAGATAAGATCGCAGCGTTGAATTTTAGTGACTTTAACCTTAAAGATTGCAAAATCTACAACAAGTTAGCCTCACATAAGTATCTGACTAGAACAAAAGGGAAAAATTCAAAGGTAAATCCCCAAGCATGGACCCATAACCTCGTGTAGTCCACCCTACTCAACGTCATGAAAATTCCCCACTTCGGAAGACACCAAGAGGTGAATTCATGTGTCAAGTTGTTGTTGTCTTGTTACCATGGCAAATACTTGTGGTTAAACCACCATATCATAGTTGATCTGACCTTGATCAATCGGATCACGGGTTTGAGTATGCAAGGACCCGACCCACATGATTTCTATCCTAGAAAATCCATGGACCGCACTCTCGCACAAAGGATCAAGGACACCTATGATGATTTCGAGAAGTGCATGCGAGGCTACAAGGTAGCCTCTATTCAGAATGGGATAGTGCTCCTCGTCTATCATATGATTGCAGGGAAGTTAGTACATAATAACTGACCCACCCAAGTGACTGGTTTTGTAGTCGACCTCGCAGGGAAGTGCATGGAGGGCCTACAAATGAATTGGGTGAAGTACCTAGTGAACCAGTTGGAACTTGACTACAGAGAAGCACAAGATCAAGGATATGAATTCCATTTCAGATGGCTCTTGATCATGATCACTTTCATCGCCTAGGAGATGTTGGAAGGTGCGACCTTCCTATACATCGAGCCTTTCGAACCATTGGACACAAAGTTTAGTACAGTATGGTAATCAAGTGACATGAATAAGAAATGGTAGTCAAATTCCATGTTCCATACATACTACAATAAAATGAAGATAGCCATACAGTCTGAGCCTCGCATGACATCGAACACTATACACTGATTCAGGCCTTTGATGAAGTTTAGCGTTGATCAACATTTCATTTATATCACAGTACGAGCTGTTGAGCACAAGAAACAACTTCAATCCTACTATAAGATGATGGAGGAAGACTTAGAGGAGATTACTAAGGAATGGTCCACTAACCTCCTTATTCTAGCAGACTCCGTAGAGATATCTGACATTGACAGCCTAGAAGTTGCGTAGGATACACCTAGACCTAGCAAAACCAAGAATACTGATGAAGCAAAAAATTTAAGCAGTGCCTCGGTGAAGACTGCTTCCATGTCACCATAGCAAGGAGGTAATGGCGAAGAGATATATGGAACAGAATATGCACAAAGGAAAGCTAAAGTAAAACCACATAGAGACGAGGAGGACCCCTCGAAGAAAAGGAAGGATTCCCCCCCGAAACCTTCCTCCTGGAAGATATCAAAATCCCCTATAACTAAGATACATACTATCCTCACCTCTGATGATTTCAATTTCATCATAGCGGCCCTGAACTATGCTTCGCTAGAGATAGCAGAGAAGAAAGAAGCTAAGCAGGAGGAGATGTACAATAGAATTGGGGTCGAACTCCAAGGGGTGTAGCAGAAAGTACAATTCAGCCACGTAGTCTCCATTGTGCCTCTACCACTGGGAACATAGGAACTGGGAGATGAGCCAACTGAACTCCACCAGCGCACTGATATAATTGAAGCTTTCCTTCGATGTGCACAAGAGGAAACAATGCAAGCCACCCAGGATTTGGTAAGAGTACAGGGAGTACTTGTAGAACAAGGTTGAGCTGCCGAACAGGAAAACAACTCTCTCCAAGGGAAGTTCGATGAAGAAAAGGCACAACTGCAGTAAGGAAAGGAACAGTTTCTTTCCAAGGAACTCGAAGTGAAGGAAGTGATCAATAGATCACTACGCTCTGTGAATGTCGTAGAAGTAAAGGCAGAGGATCAAGTCACGAAGCAAGTAGCACAACTTGAAGAAGTGATCCAACAATTGCAACAATGCATCATAGACCTAGAAATATGGACTATGCCCAACACCCCACAGGAGGTAAAGGATCAAAGAGAAGCAACTGCTAGAAGCAAAGTTGAAAGGCTAAAGGCCCTTACCCTAGAATGCAAGCAATTCATTGATCACAGTGCCCAGACATATGAGAAACTCACCGAGAAGCCAGATTTGTAGGCACTATAGTCGCAGCTCCAAGAAGTAAAGTACCAAGATGAAAAGATATAGGTGCAGCTGAAGTCCCTGTCAGCTGTGGAAAGAATGAAGCACTCCCAAGAGAAACACGCTGCACAAAAAAAAATCCATACTATCCAGAGAAAATTTATGGATATAACTCAAAAACTCCAACCTGTGCAAGATAAGGCCTATCACTTGTTTACAGAGGTAGAAGGCCAAGGAGAAGAACTTGAGCAGGTTAGCACTGCAATAGAACAATGCCTGGAAGGACTTAGGAATGATGCAGTCATTCAAGAGTTTGCTAACCAAGATCTTGTAGCACAAAAACAAGTTGAAGCAGTTTGAGCCAAGATCAAAGTGTTCAAAGCAGAACTTCCTACATCAGAGTGACTCGGGATGAGTCACAGGTGAGTGTTGGGGGCCTGTTGGCCCTTGACCAAGTTTTGAGGGATCTGGTCAAGTTTGACCTATTTTCGAACTTCGACAGCCTGTCGAAGGAGAAGCACAAGACAAAGAAAATATCGCAGGATCTCGGCCCCTTTTTGGGTCCTTTTTTGGATTTGGGAATATGTAATGGGTATGGGATGTTGGCCCATGGGTTTTACCCATGATTAGGGCTATTTTGTATGTATAGATAGAAGGATATGCAATGTAAAAAGTAGTGTGTGCAAGTTGGATAAGTGATAAGATTTAGATCTGTGTGATCAAGGATTGTAAGGTTTCGTGCATACTGTGTGAGACTTGCAAAGGTAAGTGCAAGTCATTGTAGCAAGATTGTGGAAGGCTTGTACTGGAATGCAAGGAAGAAGGATCTAGCGAGCTGCGCAGATATTATGTCCTAGGCGAAGTAGGGTTTTGAGGCTCTGTTCTTGTAACTGATTGATTGAAGAAGCTAATAAATAAGAATATTTGGTGGATGTAGCCCCAGGGTGGGGGTGAACCATGTAAATACTGTGTTATTATGATCTGTGCAATGTTCTGATGTATTTATGTGTTATTTTCTAAGTGTTGGATAACACTAGATAGATAGATTTGTTGATGCTTTGTGCTAATGATGTGTAAGAATGCTATATCTGACCTATATGAAGGTGCTTAGTGCTTGATATGCTAGATATAACCTGCCTATTTATGATAAAGTGCTTAAATAAATCATATCTAAGTGAATGATGCAATGCTCTGTTCTATTTGCGTAGTAGTTATTAGTTGAATATTGATGAACTGTTGATGATAAAGTTCTTTGTTAAGTATTATAATCACAGATTTGTATCCCAGCTAAGGTTGCAGACAGTTGAGTCCTGCAACCACCCCTACCTCTACCTCGAGTGAGACTTCATCTACTTCACAGGTGTTGCCGAAAGGTCTGGTAGTTAGGGTTTTGTTGGTGCGTTGTTGTATCGTTGAACCCTGGGTCTTATCCTGTGCCAACAAGAATGGTGAAGGATCAGGTCAAAAGCTGGAGGGGAATAGAAGGAAGGAAGCACAACCCCCTCCAAATTTTGACGATACCCAACAAAAACAATTCTCGCACGATGCGCAGAGAGAACTGGAAGAAGAAAGAGCATGGGAGGAGCTACAATATGACTCATAGGTTACTTGAGGAGGCTTATATCTGAGAAGAGGTGTAGAGGGTGACACAAAGTTCACTAGAGTAATCTCAAATCCATGAATAGGTACAACGTGTGACGCAAAGGTCATTGCAATGATCTTTGGAGGAAGCTCATGTGCACAAAGAAATACAGTGCATGACTCAATTCTCATTGGAAGAAGATCACAGACAGACCGAGATGTGATGCATTGAGAAAAAATCACATGAAGAATAACACCTAGAGGAATTGCAAGACACAACACATGCAAAATCCTTGCATGACTTGGGTTGCAAGGAAAAATATGAAGACCAATTTATTTCTTGTGTTGATTTTTGTGATTGTTGAATGATCTATAGGCTACAAGTAATTTGACACATATTTTATCTATTTGTATGAGGCAACAATGAGTGGAAGAAACCATATTAACTCCTCTGCCAGAAAGAGATGTATGTCATGTCAGAAATCATAAGTGCATTGGCTGATATTTTAAGATGACAAAAAAACTTGGTGGCTATGACATGGATGGATTCACATTGGATTTGAGTTCTTAAGTGAATATTTTTCCAAATAAATCTTGGGAGTTGATGGGTAAAAAAACAATTGTCTGGTTTTCCATCCAACTGTGGTTGGATAATCAATATAAAATCTACCCAATAGGTTGACTAGATAAAGTGGAGTTGAACACAATAGGAGTAAAAACAAAGGTTCATTTTGAGGTAATAGAAATTATGGATGAATGAGGTCCATATCCTGCATTACTTGGCATTGATTGGGCCTTTGACTATAATGTACTTCCAAATTTAAAGAAAATATAGATTTCATTTGAGACAGATACCCTGCGCGTGGTCGCACCACTAGATCTATATGAAGATAGATCCATATGAGCTAATGGATGAGGATGCGCAGAGCTCAGCTATTGAAAACATCCACAAGATCATGGGGCACGGGGAATATTACATCAACCCCACTGCCAATGGAGAACTAAGCTAGAGAAGTGTAAATTCTTATGAAACAAATTATGAGGATGTTGTGGAGAGGTGGAAAAAAAATCTCTATGATGTTTCCACTCACAAATGTGTGAGGATAATGAAATAAATGAGTTGGATCATATCTGATCTATGTGATGAACTATGGTTTTATGGGATAGGGTCGATAGAGACATTCCTCATGCAGATGGAGAAAACTGTCCCCACAGAATAAAGGCTCCAAGACATGGATAGAGTGGTTCGAGGAACACCTACATGGTGGTGGGTGACCCATCACCCAAATATTCAAATTTGTCTAGAAATATCCAAGTTAATAAAGGTTCGGCTCCAACCCATCATTGATTTCAAGCTTGCCAACTGATGCAAGGGTATTGACAATCCTCAAGAACACTTTTTTTTGTAAACAATGTTGGATATATAAGAATATCCCTTGATCCCAATGGGTCCATCAGTTTGTCCACACTATGGACATGGTCCCTTGAATCTGGTACATTTAGGAGGAGCTTATAAGGAAAATTTTTGAGTAGACCCATGTGAGTTCCCAGGTTTGTTTAACATTCAACTTCACATCAGAATATTTGGCTCAAAGAGAGGCACTCCACCGGATTAAGGATTTTATTTTCCATCCACAACCAAAGGAAGCCACACCCAGGGTGTTCAGTTGGTATCATCAACCGACAGAAAAAATAAAAGAGGCAATACATTGTTGGAATATTTATGTTGACAATGTTGATTACGATGACCCACGGAGCATTTAGATCAAAGAGTCCAAAGGAGAGCGCACACTAAAGGGTTAGGTGAAAAATATTGCCACACCAAACTAAAATGGCCTGATCAAAACTAAGAAACAAAATATTGGCACTAAATAAGCACCCAAGATGGCCATCATTGAAGATTATTGGGATAAAGAGACAATCACTTAGGTTGTTGACCTCCTCAAGGAACATGATGAATTGTTTTCCTAGATATTTCCTGAAATGAAAGGCCTTGTAGGATCATAGGGGGCCATGAATATTCAACTCAAAATGGATGCCAAACTGGTCAAGAGAAGTCCTTATTGATTAAATACCAAGTATAAGGAAAAGGTGCACAAATAATTAGATCGAATGTTGGATGCGGGGATCATTGTCCCTATAGAGGTTGGATTATTCCTATGGTGGGACAACCCAAGAATACTGAGGATATTTGAATCTATGTAAATCTAAGGAGTCTCAATGTAGCCTATGTCCATGACCCTTTCCTGACACCCTTCACAGATGAGGTTCTGGAGAATGTTGGCGGCTAGGAAGCCTGCTCTTTCACAGATTGCTTGTTAGGGTATCATTAGGTTCAAATCACAGAGGAGGATCAAGATGAAACCACCTTTGTGACAGAATGGGGGTCCTTTTTATACACAATAATTCCCTTTATCTTGAATAATTCCCCTACAATAGTTTCTCGGATAATGGTTGCATCCTTCAAGGAATTAATCCACAATTTTCTTGAAGTATACTTCGATGATTGGAGAATGTTTAGTTTTTTGAAGGAACAAATCCAATCTCTTTGAATGATGTTGGATCGATGCCGCTGACTACAAATATCCTTGAATTTAAAAAAATGCATATTCTATAGACCATTTGGTGCATTGTTGGGCCATGTCATGTGCAAGGATGGATTGTCGATGGATCAAGGTAAGATTGATGCCATCTTGGATATGGTGGCCCCAACTTTGTTCTGAGAGATGTGTTCCACGTTGGTTCATACAAGATATCATCAATGGTTCATCTAGAATTATGCCTAGATTGTGGCCCCATTAGAAAATATGAAACTTAAAGATACTACGTATGAGTGGACACCAGAATGTTATAAATCCTTTGATACCCTCAAATAAAAAAATGGTTATTGCGCAATTATGGTTTTCCTTGATTGGTTGAATCTCTTCCATGTCCATGTCGATGCTTTCTATATTACATTGGGCACCATTCTTGTGCAGCCAGGGGAAGGAAAAATTGTTAATCCGATGTATTTTTCTAGTTGCAAGTTGTAAGATGCTGAAAAGAATTATATGAAAACCAGGCGCAAGGGCCTGGCCATGGTATATGCCTTACAAAAGTTTTTTCACTACTTTATAGGGTCTGCATTTAAATTCTTCACTGACCACTCTACACTCAAGTATTTGGTCAACAAGTTGATTTTGGGCAGACAAATATGTCGTTGGTTGTTTCTCTTTCAATTATTTGACTTCAAAGTTGTGTTTAAATTGGGATAGTATAGTGTTGGACCTAATCATCTGTCACATATCGAGACTAGGGAAGCTGTTAAGAGCCTTGATGATGAAATCCCTGATGTGAAACTCTTCCAGGACAAATTCATTCATGATCAATTTTTTGAAATCATGGAATTTCTCATGTCTGGCTAGGCTCTCACATGGTATACTCTAGTGGAGCGTTGTCAATTGGTGACCCATAGTGTCGATTATCAGTTGATTTCCAAACAATTCTATAATTTGGGCAAAGATTGCATCTTGCATCACTGTGTAATAGAACATGAATGTAACTCCATCTCGTATGAATCACATGAAGGTATTGTTGGAAGCCAAAATTCCAGTAAGGATATTGTGTGTAAGGTTCTACACATAGGTATTTGGTGGGCCTCCCTCTTTGCAGACACCAAGGACTAATGCAAACATTGTGATGTATGTCAAAGGATTGGAAAGCCTTGCCAGAGAGATGAGCTTCCTTTATTTCATGTGACCGAAATAGATCCATTCAAAAAATGGCCAATAGATTTTGTGGGGCCCATCAATCACCTCACGCCTCGCACAAGGGCATGCTACATTATTACAACAACTAAATACCTCACTAGATGGGCCAAATCCACACTACTCAAAGGTTGTATGGAAAAAACAACAACACACTTCATTTTTTAGAATGTCACCACCAGATTCAGTTGTCCAAGGGTGTTGGTGAGCAACCAGGGGTCGAATTTTCTAAATCATACCATTCACCAACTCACTCAGGAGTTCATGATCCATCACCAGAAGAGAACCCCCTATCATCCTCAAGCCAATGGTATAATTGAAGATTTCAATAAAATTTTAGAGCATGCTTTAACCAAATTTTGTAATGTGTAGTATGATGATTGGGATCAATGCATCCCAACAATATCATGGTCTTATTGAATAATGTGAAAAAGGATGACCAAGCACACACCATTTATATTGGTCTATGGAAAATAAGTGGTCATGCTTCTAGAATTCATTATTCCTAGCCTCTCAGTCACCCTAACAACCCAGATGGCCAATTAATAGTCCCTTTAGCACAATTTAGATGATCTCATGGAATTAGAGGAAGACTGAATGATGGTAGGTTTCATCCATGTGGTCAAAAAGGAAAGGTAAAAGGCATGGCAGGACCGTAACATACGCCAAAAAATTCTCCATCCTAGATATTTAGTATTATTATATGAAAACAAATATTTACAACATCCTCGAAAGATACACATGTGTTGGTTGGGTCCTTTCCATCTAGTCTACATCAGTGAAGTAGGTGTCACCAAGATATCAACCTTGTAAGGAAATCCACTAAAGGGACTCATTAATGGCAGGAGGTTAAAGGTGTACTATGGCCCACAGGGGTCAATTTCCATTTATCTCCCTCTCTCAGCTTTGAATATGAGAAGAATATGTTTAGTGTAGGTTGTACAGCTGGTAGCATATCTCATAGTCAACATAATTTACCTTTTTGACAACACAACATTTATATCGATCACGTAGGAAGACTCGATGGATTGGTAATTTTTGCAGATTCTCCAGATTTCCAAATCATACTGATACTTTACCATAATTACAAGGTCTTATCCCTTCCTACCAAATTCACGTGGGCCTTATAGGATTTTCTTGGTGATTCGGTTCATTGAAAGGAAAAGTAATCCAATTTGGGCCATTCACACATGCCACAGTTAGATAGTCAATTATTCCATCGAAATCCCCAATAAGAATCACCAGTACAGAGGATATGAAAATTGATTTCCCCATGTATCATGCTTCACCACCACTTTCTACTTATTCTCCAAGAAAACACCCCGTTAGATCTCTCTTTCAACCCAACTTACCATTTCCTCCATTCCCCACTATATATATACCAACCCCCTTATGCTCTTGATGGAGTAATTCTCCATGCCTCATTCCTACCCACCCCTTCCTATGACTTCCTCCATCGTCCATTTGGTAATTCCCCCAATTCAGCCCACTATATCAAATTTTCCTAGCTCTCTTTACAATTTCCCCTTCATGGCATGGCTTAGTATACTGTTCATACTATGTTCTTTCTAGTTTGGTCAAGGAACTCAATAACCTACACTTCAGTTTTAAAAAATATTTACATTATGTCACTAGCTACTTGGTAGAGGTCCTTGGACGTTCCCCCTTCTTTCCTAGCAAGAATCAACTCAATGCCACACAGTTCCCTGAAATGTGTTTTGTACTTGCAGCAATTCACTAGCTTTGTCAGCATAAAGTTGGTTGAACAATCACCATGGATCGTCACCTTTGTTGATAGGAAGAGACCCTACTCTATAGTTCAATAGGATACCTACTTTCATCTATCAACATGGATCCCACTCCAAAAACATAAGGCCTGAGGTAATCCAATTCATCCATATTAGTTGTTGGGTTCCTCGCTATATCCTACTGCCATAGATCCTCAACCCTCTAGCAGTAGAAAGGTTGAGGCTACTAGATTGGTCTAGTCCTCCCATAACAGAAAGACAAGTAGAGAATGATGTTCTTGACAAAGCCTAACTTTTGTTCAATGGTTGATGTTTGATGGTGGTATTTAAGAATATCCCTCATTCACCTCCACAAACACTAGAAAATTTTCTGGGTCGAGCATCTGGCTGCATGCACTCCAAATCCATATTTCACCATGGGGCCTTCTTGACTTAGTCTAGGACCTAGGTTATCAAATGAAAAAATGAACCTTTTAGGCATGGTGAAATATCCAAGAAGGCACCATGCCTAAAAGGTTATCAAATGAACATCGCTACCATTTTTTAGGCACACAAAAAATTAAGAAGACGCATGTCAAAATCAAGAAAGGAATCATTGGGAAATCCTCTCGAATGATTACTTCCAATAGAAAAAGGGATTGTGGAGATGAAAAAAGATGATATAGCAAGGTATTTAATATTTCCCTAATTCCTGAAGGCTACATGGACTGCAAATAGGTGCCAGAAGCATGCTAGGCAGTTTTTCAGTAGAACGAGTGGAGCAGAGCAGAAAGATATAGAGCTCCCGAGAAGAGAAATATATAAAAGGAAGTAGTGACATCGGATATAGAGTTATATGATAAAATGATATCCATTGAGTCATTGGTATCGATATCACTTTAATCCTATATAATGTTGTAATGCTTCTTAATACAAATCTGAGTATGTCATATGAATGAGGTCTTAAGAGAATTCACATTGCGTAGAGTGTTGTATCTTTGGGAATTCATATAAAATAAGATACGAAGCCCTATTTCTTTCTAATACAGTCTGTTTAATGTATACGATGTGTTATCGAATGAAAGGAATAATAAATTTGTTGTAGCTTTGATCTATTGTGTGTCTATCATGTGTGATTTGGATATGTGTATGCATTGTTTTACTTCTTAGTCCTAGTAAGTTTTCATATATGAGTTGCATGACCATTGACCCAGATGGATGTTTGTGTGTTTAGCCTTCATACCTATCACATGACCTTATGGTATATGTGATCATCTTTACATATCGAGTGAGACCTTCCTCGGCCTTGGATAAGGATTGATATGTCGATGCTCTAGGGATTTGTTTGGTCAAGTCTGGATGAACCTTGGGTCTAAACTACCCAACATCAAGGACTTGTGAAAGCGTAGAATAAAAATGCCAACACATGTTACCACAATTACATCGAAGATGGGGAATAAGCCCTATAATATCGACACAGGGACTTTCATTTACTTTATTTATTGATTTTTATTAATATTGTTTATATTTTTAATATTAATATTAATTTGACTCGGTGATCAACATAACCGCCCAATATACACACTAGTGAACAAGGTCAGAGAACTTTCTTCGGAACCCTAGGGGAAGACATGGCGCAGATGTCGAATCCCGCTCAGCAACAACAACAACAGGCGGCGACGGTTGTACCGAACGCTTCTCTATATGTGGGAGATCTGGATCCCACCGTCACCGAAGGGCAGCTCTACGACTTTTTAGTCAGATTGCCCCCATTCTTTCAGTTCGTGTCTATAGAGATCAGATCAACAGGAACTCCCTTGATTATGCCTCCGTCAACTACAGCCACGCTCACGAGGGAATGGCGTTGGCATTTGATGAGTTTGGGAGGCCATTTATTAGAATAAGGGAGCAGGAGCAGAAAACCCGAATAAGAGGCTCAGATGCTCAGAAGGCCAACTTTTCGGCCGCCAGGGCCATTGCGCGAATCCTCTGCACCTCCCTCGACCCCAAGGGAATGGACCAAATTCTCCAGAGCCTCGATGGTGATGTCATCATTAGGTTACAAGGCTGGTTGAGCAAGCTTCTAGTCGCCCCAGATCCCAAGAGATCGCTGAGTGACTGCGTGAGGGTTATGAAAATGGAACAGAACCCTAACAGGGAGAAGGAAGCGACAGTCCTTTGCAGGGCTGAGGTGGACTAGCATGTACTAAACCCTAGTCACCACCGTCGATGCCTTAACCTAGAGATTGGAAGCCATTCAAATAGCAGAGACATCAGGCATCTTCGGCTCTTGGGGGACTCTCCACCTTCTTTCTGGTGCAGAAATCTAGTTAAGAGCAATGCAAGAGCGAGGTTTCATTCTGAGCATAGAGGCAAGACTAGCTCCGAGATCACGACAAGCTTCCCCCTTTTTATAAAGACCATTGTC
>JASDQU010509404.1:9335-19378 GCA_032191745.1 Picea mariana | reverse complement strand
AAATGCATAATAATAACTTGAATTTCAAAGATACCTTAGGTGACCCCTTTGAATGGTAAAGGGATGTGGATTATATCAAAATGAGGTCAAAAAAGGGGTGGTACTGGCATATAGTTGGAGGTCTGTGGTATGTAGTATAGGCAAAGAACATGGTCAAAACCGGGGACCAACAATATGATGAAAAATCAATGTAAAGCAAATAATACAATATAATAAACAACTCTCATGAAAATTTAATGGTAGAAAATGTTACATCAGAGGCCCTTGGGCTTACAAATAAACACACACAGGTAAACTGTCTTTTTTCTCTCATGAGCCTCTCTTGGATCCTGAACTGAATCCTTTCATAAAAAATAAATCTATATATATTGTAAAATTCCTTCCTACTCTAAATAGGTTGAATCCCAAGTGGTTGATCAGATTCCCTTTTCTCTAGGAGTTGTTACAACAAGGTGAAATAGAAAATCCACCTAGCTCCTATTTTTTTGGATCTTGTCTATTGTGATAAATGTTTTTTGAAATGGGTCATGCTGCTTGATCTGATGATAGAACACATTTCCCTCATGTACAAATACCTCCTAGTATACCATTCAAACCCTTTATTATAGCTGGCATCCCTCCCATAATTTGGATTTATCAAATTATTAGAGTTCACAACGTATATGCAGGATGCGTTGTGAACTTTCCTGTAGATGCTTATTTTGATTTTTCTCCCAAACAATGAAATGGGTCAGGGTGATTTTTTTTCATCAAGTCAAATACATTATTTTTCTCCTACAAAACAAAATTCAGAAAAAACCAATTTATATATTTCATGATATGATGAAACTGAGAGTTCGTAGTGTACAAATTTGCTGCAAAATCTCTGTTACAGGAAATTTCGCGGTGAATTGTATTTCGATGTGAACTCTTTGTTTTGAGTGTTTTCACCTTTGAACCTTGTTACGACTGGTATAGTTTGTATAATGGTATTAACCTATGTCATTGATGAAGATAAATCCTATAATACCTGTGTATAAAAACCATTATGCTGCAAAAATGCCATAACTTCCATAGTGCCTTGCCACATATGTTATTTTGGACAAAACTTGATGATGCAAATATCATTGTTAACATGCGCTTTACTCAAAAACTCATAAACTAGTGTTTAGTTTGTTGAATGATGAGATGACACATAAGAAAATAAAAGAACTCAAATTACATATGTAGATAACATACATCAGTTTGTCTTCAAAGTCTCTTTAAATAACATGAATGTTCTCCATCATCTCAAACGACCAAAATAGATTACAATATGGGCTCACAAAGACAATTTAATGGAATCTCTTCAATTTCATTACTTAAAACAAGAAAATAAGTTCACCATTGAAATCCTTGTGAAATTCTGATAAATTTGACTATAAAGTCAAAAAACTTTCATATTGGCTCAATTTCACCCTCTTCGATGCACAAAACAATGAACTAAATTCTCATTAATGGAAAATTGAGATAAGACTTTTCCAAAAGACTTCAAATAAAAAAATAGACCTCAAATTCAAGATACTTGCGGAAAATCATGAAAAATGACTATAAATTTGCTTAGGTGTTGTCATTATACCTCATGGCATGCTTTATGAGACAACTATACTTAACATCTTATTAACACACAAATTGAGACATTCATACGACCTCAAAATCCATATACTACAACGAAAACTGTGCCACCTCAGGATTCATGTAGACCTGGGAATGTCTGAAGTGTTGGAATATGTGCCCAATATATATAGGTCGCAGGCCCTAGAATCTCCATCCACACATTTTGGCGACTTAAATATATTTTTAGTGTCATCCTAAAAAAGACAGGATTGTTGGCTTAATGGTTAAGGCATGGAGTTATATATGGTAAGTCGAGGGTTTGAGCCCATATACTACCATATATTCGTGCGTTTTGTTGGTTGGTAATATATATATATATATATATGGATAGTTATAATATATGGTATATATGTGGTATGTTTGTTGTCCCTTCTGTGATTTAGGTGTGGGTTACATGGTATACAACGAACCAAAGGCTAGGGTCGAGGGTTTAGGCCCTCTCCCTTTTTACCTCCCATTTCAAGCTTAATACAAATTCAAATATAATATGCACAACATATAGGTTAAGTCACATTGTATGGTGCGTTGGTAGTGGGGGCTATGTTAATTATTTGGGAGGTTATGGAGGTCACGGGTTTGACTCTCGTTGACTCCATAATGTTACATAACCATAGAAATATAGGCCAATGGGGGGCTATCACGTGGTAACCTCTCATTGGTTGAACCTTGCCACGTGTCATCATATGAATTTCCCAACTGGATTGTACCTTTCCCAGTCCGCTGCCAACTCATATGCCCAGTCATTGTATGGTCACCCCACATGGAACCTTGGGGTGTGGCCACATCATCTGTACAGTCGTGCCATGTGTCACCCTTGTAGTGGGCACATGTCACCCTTTTACCCCTTTGACTTTGAATTTGACATCTTTGGCCTAAACTTTGACTGCCCATAGATTTTTCATATGAACTCTGTTTGAATTTTCGTTTACGTCATTCGAAAGTTGAAAATGAGCTCTATGCATTGATGCCATTTTTTTAGAGAATTTGGAATGGTCAAATTTTGAGCATTTATGGATCCCCTGAGACCTTTGTGAGCATTCTAGATCCTTATGGAACTCTTTGAGCATTCCTTAGATCCTCATGTATCACACCTTCCCACTGAAGAACTGTTGGACCTCCAAAAGTATAGATACTCAACAACTTGGTGATGATAATTCACTCTTCCATATTGTTGAATATTCTAGAATTTAGTCTTCATCTAGGGTCTTCGATCTTAGGTACTATATCAATGTAMTTTTGTCTCTTTCTATGGAATATATGTTAGGGTCCTAGCCCTCACATAGGTAGAACAATATATTCAGATGTAATAAAGGTCAATATTAATAAGGCCTTGCAATAAAATAGAATAAGTCGAATGTAAGAAGACCTAATAGAAGCTTCCGCTTCTAGAAGGATCTTCCTGTAGATGGTTCTTTTGATATACATATTTAGTATAAAAAGGAGTCAAGGGTATGAGAACCCTAGCCTAGATATTATTGTAATAGAGCGCTGCTCAGCTGGAGGTTTCCCCCTCGAAGAGGCTCGTGAACATTGCTTTCAGAATCAAAGTGTTATTTCTGTTATTATTCTTATATCATTTCAGTGCTATTGTGGTGATTGTTCTGGTTATATTGTTGTTATTCTTCCATTTCTATCATTTTATTTATGTTCTGCATACTTTTTATATCTGGTATATTACAAGTGGTATCAGAGCACTTTCCTCGACAGAAATTGTGGATAATTTTATTTTTTCCAGGGTAGAGACGTATTTAGGCGTCTTTAAGCCACAGAGATATGTCATTACAGGCATAAACCCATGATTGAGGGATTCATACATGCAGGAAATACAAGTGGTACTTAAGCACACATCTGTTGGCCACCCTTGTAACCCCTGTTGGTATCCCTTCGAGTGGTAGCGCATCAGGAAACACCTGTGTATGGATCGACCTAGATTACCTGAAGCCCTCTTTAGATAAATTGATCGGCCTCCTGAATGTTATAGTGGCATTGAGAACAACACTCGGGAAGATACTCTCTAGTACCTGGGTAGTTGGCTAGTATGGCTAAGGGTACGGTCTAGCCTCCTTAGTTAGTGCCCTGAGATATTGGGCCGAGTACTACTGTTGGACCCTACACGTATATCAAAGAGCTATAGCACAGGGAAAACCCTTGTCTGGAAAATATTTTACCATTATTTGAGACCTATTCCATTGGATTCATCTCTTCGCACTTATCACATTCATACATATCATTTTTCAACAAAATTTTTGACCCCACCCACCCCTTTTCGGTTCCCTTGTCCTCATGGCGCATACCCATAGCCAAGACTTGGAAGCTCGTTTCAATGACTTGCAATCTAGTCTCACCGAGACCCAATAAGAAGTGAAATGACTCAGTGCCAATGTTGTCGCCATCAATACCACCATGCAATCCTCAATGGAGGAAATCAAACAAGACCTGACCACCCAGCTTGAATCTGTATTTTTGACACTCTGCACCAAGATGCATATCCCTACAGATAACCCTTCCTCTGATTGGCTTCTCTGATCCCCAAACCCTCAAGATAATCAACTACATCAAGCATCAAAAGGTCATCATTCTGGTTGATAGTGGAAGCACCCATAATTTTATTCATCGCCGCATTTCCCAAGAAACTCATTGCTACATCCATGCCGTCAATAATTTCCAAATCATGATTGCCAATG
This sequence comes from Picea mariana, assembly GCA_032191745.1. Taxonomy (NCBI): domain Eukaryota; kingdom Viridiplantae; phylum Streptophyta; class Pinopsida; order Pinales; family Pinaceae; genus Picea; species Picea mariana. The sequence goes on along the minus strand of JASDQU010509404.1, from coordinate 15,059 downwards.
GTGGCTCCATGAAATGTGGAGGGCATTGTGAAAATGTGTGTCTCCAAATTGGTGACTACCACCTGAAATCTCATATGTTTTCTATTGACATGGGTGGTTGTGACATCATGTTGGGTGCAGACTGGCTAAGGACTTTGGGTCCCATTCTCATGAATTTTAAGGATTTAACCATGCAATTCGACTAGGAGAGCCACCAATATAAGTTCCAAGGCATCACCATCGGTTCACCTGAGATCATTAGTTCCCATCGCATGGAAAAGATGCTAAAAAAGGGTCATTTTGGTGTTATTTCCCAACTCCATGCCATACAAGCAACAGAGACACCCTCGGTGTCACAAGACCTCCACCTTCAAAAGCCTCATGAATCATGTCTTCCATCCTTTTCTCCATCATTTTTTCTTAGTTTTCTTTGATGATATCCTCATCTATAGAAAAACCTGGAAAGACCATATTGCTCATGTGGATCGATTTCTCCATCTACTCTCTCAGCACCAACTTTTCCCGAAATAGTCTAAATGTGCTTTTGGTGCCTTAGAAGTAGAGTACTTGGGTCATCTGGTTGGCAAGGATGGCGTCAGGGTGGATCCTAAAAAGATTAAATCCATGCAAGACTGGCCTCACCCAAATACTCTCAAAAGATTGCATGGATTTCTGGGCTTAACAAGTTATTATCACAAGTTTGTTAAGAATTATGGAAAGATTGCAACACCTCTCACTGCTCTCCTAAAAAAGATCTCTTTCACTTGGATTCTAGCCGCTGCTCAAGATTTTCAAACCTTGAAGATGGCCATGTGCACCACTCCATTCCTGGCCTTTCCTGATTTCACAAAGACCTTTATCTTGGAATGTGATGCCTCGGGGAAAGGAATTGGTGCTGTCCTTATGCAAAAGGGTCAGCCTTTGACCTTTACCAGCAAGAAACTATCTGAAATAAATCTGGGCAGATCAATCTATGAAAATGAAATGTTGGCTATTCTGAATGTCGTTTATCTGTGTCACCCTTATCTATTTGGGAAACACTTCCAAATTAATACAAACCATCAAAGCCTCAAGTATTTTCTAGAAAAACACATTTCCTCCCCGAAGCAACAAAAATGGGTGACTGAGCTCTTTGGATATTAGTATGAGATCATTTACAAGAAATGCAAAGACAATGTGGTTGTGGATTCACTTTCCCAAAAAATATGAAGATGAAGGATCTCGTTTTTCCCTTTCCTTCATTGTACCAGATTGGCTCCAAGCCATTCGCCAGGAATGGCTACAAGATCCCAAAAGTTTGCATCTGATCCAACAATTGCAGTCCAATGCTCCAGCGTCCCCAGAGTACTCTTGGCTCCATGATGAGCTTCGATACAAAGGTCGTTTGTATTTAAGTAATCAATCAAAGCTTAAATCCATGGTACTTTCTGAGCTTCATGCTACACCCACAGCAGGGCACTTTGGGTTCATCAAAACCTATGACATGGTCAAACGTTATTTTTTCTGGGATGGTATGAAACAAGACATTTGTAATTTTGTAGCTGAATGTGATGTTTGTCAACGCAACAAGGGAGAAACAGTCAAATATTCTAGTGCACTACAACCACTTCCGATTCCACCTGCTATTTGGAGGGATATTTCTATGGATTTTATTACATGCTTACCCAAATTGGGAAATAGATCAGTTATCATGGTGGTTGCTGATTGCCTTTCCAAGTATGCTCATTTCTTTTCTCTTCAACACCTGTTTACAACATCCACGTTGGCTCAAATTTTTATGGATCTGGTATTCAAGCTTCATGGCATGCTACAATCTATTGTTTCTGATTGCGACCCAACTTTCACAACAATTTTTGGCAAGAACTGTTCAAGCTACAAGGCACCCAATTGCATCTCAGAAAAACTTATCATCCCTAGACTGATGGTCAAACGAAAGTTGTCAACAAATGTTTGGAAACATATTTCAGGTGTTTTTCCTCAAAAAATAAAAATTAGTGGGCTCAATGGTTACCCCTAGTTGAATGGTGGTACAACACTTCATACCATACAACTACATGCATGACTCCTTTTGAAGCGGTTGTTACACATTATTTTCATCACCCTCATGATCATTAATGATGTAAACCTATTTGTTGCCTTTAGAGAGGTCAGTGGCCTGAATTCCTAAAGAAAGAAGGGAGAAGAACTTTCCTTGAGAGAAGAAGTTGTGTTTTCCTATGTAAAAACCCTATTTTGGAGGATTTCTACGGAATGAACCATAGTTGGGGTGCGGAAATGCCTGATTTTCACAGGCTATAGTATAGCTAGGGCGCGGAATTTTTGTAGGCTGCACTATAGCTAGGTCGCGGCAGCCTTTGTACATGGGAAAAATGAGCATTTTCTCGATGCTTCTAGAAGGTGAAGATTCTATGGTGATATGGCCTCTAAATGGTTTGGATCTTACTCATTTTCATGATTTAGTGGGATCATCCTAACCTCCTCACATTATCCTCTTCAGCTTATAAAAGGAGAAGAGATCTCATGGAGAAAGTTAGCTTGATGAGGGTTTGAGTTGTTTTGGCTTGATATTGTTAGCTTGGTTAGATTGGCCTTGAGATTTTCTTTGTTAAGATAGATTGTGAGTAGCTATCAGATCCATGGTCTCATAATCCTTGGAGAAAGAAGTGTGTGGGAAGCAAGGAACTGTTGGAAGGAACCTTACGACATCAAGGCATCCGGTTGTAATATCTCTTCCTATTGTTTAATATAATACAGTGGCATGTTTCTTTCCCATAGGATACTCTTTATTTTATTGCATAACTCCTTGATCATATGCATATGTTTTCATTGAATACACAATTGTTGCTTTCACTTTGGTTGGTTTGTGTCATTGCAGATCTGATCTCACAAGAGAACCGGAGCAAAGTAGGGACAACAAAGACATAAAGAAGCGATATTAAAAGGTATGTCTTTCGTCTCTTATCTAATAGTAGATCCAATGATTAATCTTAGGGAAAGTGCCATGTTCTATCTTGTTTTGTTCTAGATCTAGGTGGTTCTAGGGAGATTAGTTTATGTCCGCATTTATCGACTTATCCTATAACAAAATTGGTGACCATACTGGGGAAACAAATGTTTTCCTAGTTTTCCTTGTTTTCTTGCTTTGATTGATTGGTTTCTATTTTCTGAGTCATTGGAAGATTCAGTTTGACTCTCTGACTGTTAAACTTCACTGGAAAACCTTCTCAATTTTTATTTGTTGCTAGCTAAACTTTAGGAAAGACGAGGACCCCAACAGAACCCACAAGTACAACTGATATATGTTGAACCTCACAGAGAAGACCCTAGAGTCATTTTTATTACTCAAGGAGGTGCTACTACAGAAGAATATAGAGCAACCCAAGGAAGGACTGAAAATGACCATGGAGTCAGAAAAGATACAGAAAAGACCCCAACGTTCGATGCTAAGAAAGAAAGGAAGATATTAGAGGAGGCAAGGAAATATTTCAAAGGAGATCAAGGATATTCATCAAAGAGACAACCAGATATCAAAGAATACGATATGCCTCAGGCGTTCGATCCTTCTGCATCACCAATAGAAGGGAAAGAGGTAAGCAAACTCATGGAATTATTGCACACTTGTGTCAAGTTGATTCAATATAAAGGCGATGTACAAGAATTACAAGATTTAATCAAGCAGTATGAACTAGGAAAAATAGACCCCTTGCTGAATGGAGCAGTGCACCAAATTGGCAAAAGGAGAAGGAGAAATAAAGAATTACACTTGAATGCTCAGATAGGAGAGTATGAGAAAGACTATGTGGTCCTTGACTTAGGGTTAGAAGTCAATGTCATGACAAAGCAGACTTGGGCATTGATGGGAAAACCCAAGCCGATATATTCCCCTATCAGGCTTCGCATGGCTAATCAGCAAGATGTCGGCCCATTTGGACGATTAGAGCATGTCCTAGTGGACATCGATGGGGTAAGAACCTTTGCAGATTTTGAGGTAATTGAAATTGTTGATAATAGCTTCCCTTACCCTATGTTGTTATGAATTGATTGGGCCTTTGACAATTCCACTATTGTTGATTTAAAGAAAAGATGCATGGCATTTGATAAAGCTGGCCTTAGGGTCATTGCACCTTTAGATCCAGATGAAGTTCCACGATAGATAGAAACTATCAGAGAATAATACCATGCATTTGAATTGGAAAACATCTACAAATTAACGGCCAGACAATAGGATTATATCAACCCTATAGCTGATGGAAATATGAGTTGGCGAAGTGACAGTGCATGTTCATCCAATTCAGAAGAAGCATTGGAGAACTGGCAGAACCAAATGTACGAAGTATCTACAAGAAGATGTGCTAGGGTAACCAGAGAAGTTCATTGGATTGGCACAATAGTGAGTAATCTACCCACATTTGATGGGTTGAACTCTCTAGAAAGCTTCTTATCAGAATTTGAGACAAGTGTACCAACACAACAGAGGCTATTGGAAATGGATGAGGCCATGAAAGCCACACCAACAAGATGGTGGGGGACACATAAAAGAAATATTACAGACTAGACACAATGTCGAACTCTGATGACAGTGTGGTTCTCAACACAAGAAGGAAGTTGTGAAGCATGGTACATAGGTCGAAGCTGCCCAAAGGACCATGTACGAAGCTGCGAAGAGGCCTGGAGCAACATTCCTCGAGAAAAATGGGTACACAGCTTCATCAATATGCTATATACCACCCTGATTAACTGGTACCTTCAAGCAGAGTTGTGCCTTGTCACTTCAGAATGGGAAGGTATGATCCAGAATTTTATAACCACCTTTTTGTTTGATAATGAATTTCCTTCTGTAGATCAAGCACTACAGATGGTGAGATGAAAAGTATTTGAGGAGGCATCTGGCCTCCCCTTGGAGAAAGAAGTGGATGAATGGACTACGCCCCTCCAGAAACTGCAGACATGCTACAACATCAATGTCGGTGAAGATGATGATCCAAGGAAGGTGAATATCACAGAAACAGAAGGTCAGAGAGATGTGGAAGGTCTAGGAGTGTAACTTCCATTCATTGAAGACCAAGCCAAACCCTCAACAACAAAGGCGTCCCTCTGAAGCCAAAAACATGCTCTGATACCACATGTAATTTTTAAACCTGTGAAGCAAAGCAATGCATATAGATTCTTAAGCAATACATAAATTAATCAATGGCTCATACACAGAGTACACAGAGATTTTATACCGGAAACCCTCAACTGGGAAAACCTTTTTTATTTTCATTATATCGAATTTCACCATTCGCCATAAAATATATACAATGTTTTTAGGTATTCCATAGATACTAAAACCCTAATCCCTTAATCCGGGATTAATTTACAAATCCGTTAAAAATGGAAAAATCCGCTAAAAATAGCAAAAACCACCCAAAAAAAAATTTCGGGGCACTACCCCGGGCTACCACCTGGTGTTGAACGCTACGCGTAACTAGGGGGGGGCATACCTGCCCCCCCCTGGGACCCCCCTAGGAAAGCGCCCGCCGCACACGACAGAGCTCTAGGTGAAGGGATCATCAGACACAGTTGTCATATCTGACGCACCCACACACACACACATGCAAAGAATATAACACATACCCAACATTCTCCCACTTGTTGTTTTCTTTGCATCCAGGGGTCCAGGGGATTATATAGTCAACAATACAAGGTAGCAATGCCCATTTTTACTCTACACCAGGAGAACTTTTCTGTGCTCATAGACTTTGT
>JASDQU010509403.1:51690-76098 GCA_032191745.1 Picea mariana | reverse complement strand
GGGGGGATATTACCTATCTAGGAAGGATTGGTATTCCTTTGGGTGAGGGGTGTGATCTCTAGGGAGGTAGCTTCTCTGAAGGATTGGATGTTGGATTTGATTTGAGGAGTGTACCTTGGGACGACTTATCTCTTGAGGGGCCTAGTAAGGGATTCACTTTAGATTCCATGGGGTTGATTGTAGGTTCTTCATGTTTAGTAGGTGAACTGGATTGGAATTTCTTCCCGATAAGTAATCAGGTTGTTTCCTCTACTATAGGTTTGGAGGAGTAGACGATGTCATTCCTTTTGAATTCTCAGCAAGGTTTTTCTTTTGGGGGGGATGCAGTTTCTATAGAGGATTAGAGAAGTGTAGGTCAGGATGATCCGACTGTACTAATTGTGGTTGAAGAGGCCATAGTAGATCATGTCTTGACCTATAGGGAGACTCTCTCCAGGTTACCTTTTCCTATATTTGTTGGGGAGGATTACTTCTGAAGTCGTTAGAGAAGAAGAATAAAGGTGGGATTAAAAAGGAATTGAATACTAATATATTAGTGGGTAAGGAATCATTGCTAAAAGGAGTTGTTCATGGAGGAATAGAGAAGTATTTATCCCCTTTAAATACTAGAAGTGCTAGGAAGTTAGGGAGTGAGAAATTTATTTGTGATTCTAGTTGTACTACAATGGTTGATGGTCCGAGGGATCTTAGAGAACAAAAATTCCTCGCAAAAGTCAAAAAATGATTACAGCCTCCCTAAATGTGAGAGGAGTCGGGGGAAGCTCCAAGTTATTATCCCTAAAAATATTATTAGAGTTAACAAACTGGATGTATTGCTTATATGGGAAACAATGGTTGGTGTGGCAACGACAAGAGAACTATTTGCTAAATTACTACCACATGGGCATTTTTGTGGAGTGGATTCCACAAGACTCTCTGGTGGGATGCTTTTAGCTTGGAACCCAAAGAAAGATGATTTTTTTGCTTATTTGATTCCTGCAGAGATTTTGCTAGATGGACATGTTAAATACCTTGATAGAGGTATGAAGTTGATTAATTGTTATGGTTTGTACTTTGATAGAGAGGTATTTTGGGAGGCCATTAAAATAGAAGGTATATTTAAAGAACATAATTTGATATTGGGGGGTGATCTTAACTTCACTACCTCAATCAGAGAAGTTTGGGGATCCATGTTAGAGAAGATCCTTTACATCCTTACTTTAGTAAGTTGATACAAGATGAGGGGCTGGTGGATGTTGAACCATTAAAATTGCTACCTACCTAGAGAAATGGAAGAGGAGGACAAGATTATATTTCCAAGAGACCGAATCACTTTTTTATTTATGAGAATATCACAATTTCAGGCTTTAGGTATAGATCTGTAGTGTGTAATCTAGAAATTTCTAATCATATGCCTATTATTCTCCATCTGGAAAAAGATAATAGAGAGGTCAGTTACCCCTTCAAATTTAATTCTATTTGGTTGGAAGAACCAGAATTTGTTAACTTTGTCAGATCTAACTGGGTTGGGATGTTGGGAGTAGAGACATTAAATCCTATGAATTCTATGGTAAAAAAGCTAAAGATAATCAAGTCTATGATGATTATATGGGAAAAAAATAAAAATATTGTAGCTATGGAAGAACTGGTAAAGCTGGAATTAGAGTTGGATATACTTTACTCAAATCATCCTGGAGGATTTGAGGAGGAATAAAAAGTGTTGATTGTTGAAAAAGAGTAGAGAAAATTGTTACTAATGAGATAGGAAGAGGAAACTTGGAGGCAGAAGAGTATACTAAATTGGTTGGCTTCAGGTGATAGAAATACAAAGTTCTTTCATGCTTATGCTAATTCCAGGAAACAAATCAATACAATAAGGGAGATTTCCAAGGAGGATGGGACAGTGATCTCTAGCAACAAAGGACTACAAAGGGAAGCAGTTGTTTTTTTCCAAAATATCTTCATGGCTCAACCTAATCTTTCCATATCTGACCAACTTGCAATTTTAAGGAATTATCCAAGGATGTTTACAAAGGAAGATAGTCAAAGATTAAATGAACATGTAACTTCAACATAAATTTTGTCAATACTTAAAAGCTTTGAAGTATCAAAAAGTCATCGGCCAGATGGCTGGACTGTATAGTTTTTTCAAGATTATTATGACATTCTGGGAGACGATATAGTGGATATGGTTGAAGAGTCTAGGAAGAATGGTAGGGTGTCTGGAGATTTGAATGCTACTTTTCTTGCTCTTATTCCTAAGAGTGAGAATCCAGGATATTTTGGGGAGTATAGAACTATATCTCTATGTAACTTGGTGTATAAGATCCTAACTAAAATTATTTCTAACAGAATTAAATCCACTCTATCCTTTGGTATATCAAAGGAACAATTTGTCTTTCTTGAGGTCAGGAAAATCATTGATGTTATTGGCATTGTACATGAATATTTACATAGTATTAAGGTTAAAAATATCAAATCTATGGTTCTTAAATTTGACATGATAAAGGCCTATGATAGAGTTGACTAGGGTTTCTTAAGACTTGTGTTGCTATAGGTGGGATTGATCTTAGAAGCCATTGACTGGATCATGGGGTGTGTGACTTCTGCAAACTATGTTTTGTTGATCAATGGTAAGCCTACCAATTTCTTTAAAAGTTCAAGGGGATTAAGGCAAGGGTATCCCTTATCTACCTTACTTTTTCTTCTAGTTCTTGAAGGATTAAGCAGAGCCATAAAGGAGCAGGTAAGGGATAAGAAAATAGAAGGTATACCTGTGGGAAAGGGGATATACATTACACATATGATGTTTGTTGATGATATTATTTTGTTTGGAAATGGAAATTTTGTTGAGTGGGAGATGTTTATTGAGATTTTGGAACTATTCAGTAAAGCAACTAGTATGGCTTTCAATCCTAAAAAATCCTTGTTTATAGAAGCTAGATGGACATCAAAGGATTTAGCTTTCTTGAAGGAGATTCTTCCCTTTGAAGTAAATTTAGTAGATGTTGGGTTTAAGTGCCTTGGGTGTTTTTTAAAACCTAATTGTTATAATAGGGTTGACTGGAATTGGCTGGTGAGAAAGTTTGAAAAAAGGATTGCAAATTGGAGTCTAAGATGGTTAAGCTTAGGGGGAAGGGTTACTCTTGTTAAAGAAGTACTTGAAAGTATTCCTATATATTAGCTTTCCTTGGCTAAAATTCCAAAAGGTATACTAAATATTATCTGAAGGAGGATGTTTAGCTTTATGTGGACTGGAAAAAATATAAAAGAAGGGATAAAATTGATAAGCTAGGAAAAAATTTAAAAAACTAAGAAGTTAGGTGGGTGGGGTATAAAAAATATCTATGCTTTTGGAAAAGCCTTAGCAACAAAAATCTTATGGAGGTGTCTTATGGTACATAGTCTTTAGCATGAGGTAATACTCAAAAAATATCTTAGGAAGAAATCAGTGGTTGAGTGTCTCAGGGAAGGAAGTAGAAAGTGGTGTGGGCTTTCTAATATTTGTATATCACTCACCTCGTCTTTATATATTATAAATGACTAGCTAGTCTGGAAGCTTGGAAATGGGAGGGATATCAAAATATGAGCTGGCTCCTTGGTAGGGTCTCATACATATTTTCAATTATCAGGGAACCTTATTTTCTTACTGAAGGCTCAAGGATTATAATTTCTTGCACAAGCTCGGACTTTGGATTTGGAAAGTACAAGACACATAGGGTGGATAAAGGCAGAGGATTTATGTTTGGAGGGAGAACTAAAATAGGAATGGAATAACTATGTAAAGGGTTTAGTTAGTTCAGGGTTTGAAATGACTAATGATAAAGATTTCTTATCATGGTCCTGGGGCACTAAAGGAGGCCAGGTAAGTGTAAAACAATCCTATGAAGTTCAAATGTTGGAGGATGTAGTGGATGAACCTTCTTTCTGGTATACTAATCTCTAGAATTGGCAGTTACCCTTAAAATTTAAAATTTTTATGTGGCTATTGTTAGAATAGAGAATTCTTACTTTGGAAAATTTAGTCAAAAGAGGTTTTCTTGGGCCTAGCAGATGTGTTCTTTGTGTGAAAAGTGAGGAAACTGTGTGTCATCTTTTTGTGGATTGTAACTTTACCAAAGATATTTGGTATACAATTCATAAGGATTTAAAACTAGAGAGTGTTTGGGAAGGAGGGTAGTTTGTTGAATTTTTTCAAAACTAGACAAGGATGAAGGATAATAGGATAGAAATTCCTTGTTTTATTTGTTGGGAGATTTGGAAACATAGGAATCTTGTTATATTTGAAGATAGGCCTCTTAATAGGGAGATAGTTTGTATTATCATTATTCAGGATTTGGGAGAAACAAAAGTAGTTCATACTACTAAGGAAAGTAGGATTTACAGACCTCTATTACTAAACCGAGATTTGGCTGTGGGTTTCTTTGATGGTGCTTCACAAGATAGGGGTGATAAATATGGATCGGGAGTTGTATTAAAATGTCCAGTGTTGGGAACTTATAGAATCAATATGAATTATGGTAGTGGTACTAATACCAGGGATGAACTTTTAGTGTTGTGGTGTATTTTATTTTTTTCTTGCTACAAAAAGGTAATAAGGTTGCAGTTGGTAGGTGATTCAAAGGTCATTATAGACTAGTTTACTAATGAAAATAATCTTGACTGATCTACTTACATCTCTGGATGACAAAGATTAGAGATATTAGCAAGAGATTTCTATAACTTAATCACATCATATATACATAGGATATAGCAAGGAATTTGATCATCTTTCAAAAGAAACACTATTCCTTGAGGAGGATGGTATATACTATGCAGCGGTTACTAAAGGACAGACAAAAAATTATGATAGATTAGAGACTTTACTATAGTATCAAGTGATCTGATACATCTGATCCTTTTTTACAGTGATTGTAATAGAACCTCTATATTGTCTAATATAAGTCTTTTTCTTATTGAAAAAAGAGACTGAGTGGTGATTCGATTCTACAAGATCTTTGTCTGGAGGTTTTTCCATGAGCCAATGACCATTATTTCCCTGCACCATTCCCTTATTCTTCTCAACCCACTAAGAAACAAAAACCAAATATTGATCCTTCAGCCAATCCATGGACTCATTAACAAGGGAAATATATCGATACACCTCATGCTTTAACACTTCCTTTTTCCCTTGTGTGTCGACCACCGCATGCTGATACACTTCCATGTTGTTCGAGCGGGAGGCGTCCATGAGATTCTTCTGGTATGATGGCTTAATGGTATCGAATCATAGCTTGACAATGACATATATGTAGCCCAGGAATGGATGCAATGATATTTATTAGTGACACACAAGAATCCGAGGTTGGGGAGCTTGTTAACCACTTTCTTGAATGCATTGTTTCCCACATGAAGACTAGAAAAGACTATGGAGGTCACGAAAATCAGTAGGGCTTTGTCAGATGGTTTATTGAGGTCGTTGATGATGATGTCAAAGGTGCATAGTGTATAAAGGGTGGCACTGAGGCTATGGCTGGTGGTGGTGATGTTGATTTCCTCCCCGTCCATGTATTTTTCCAAGAGTTGCTTCACCTCTCGCAGGACTTGTTCTCTGGTGCTTCTTTTGTTGAAGGGAGAGTGGAAGTCTTAAGAGATGTAGATATTGAACCAACTTCTTTGCATTCTTGTATAGTATCTGACCACCTTGTCAGTCTCTTGGTATACCTCGGTTTGGACGGGAAGGCGAGTGGAGAGTGAAGCCTGGCCTAGGTCGAAGTTGTTAACCCACATGAGAGTTTGGAGGGTTCCTCTCCATGCGATCGTGATGTCGCACCACTCATATTGGGTTTTCTTGATGTCAGTAATGTGGGAAAAGTAGCCCATCCAATTGAAATCATGACTCCATGCCTCACGGGAGAGGGATGTCATAATAAAGTATTCCAGTAGATCTATGGTGGAGGTGGCATAGATGAATTTAGAGAGATTGTATCCACACTCTATCAACCACTTTGTTAAGTAGAGGTCGTTGAAGAAATGAGGGTTGCCATATCCTGCATATTTGGAGGGGAAGTCGTTGATGAATGTATCATATGTTTCCTGAGAATGGCCTCCGTAGATGAGAATTATTTTACAAACATCGGAGTTGAGAGGGTCCATTACTCCCTTCCACTCGTGGATCCCCTGCAGTAATATCCATCTCCTGGTGATGCTTCCCTCTATCATGTTCGTCTCAACAATTTTAGAGTGTTTCATGTATCAAACAATAGTGGATTTAATAAATTAAATATGGTTATGATCCATTTAAAAGAAACTACGACTGGCCATTTGGGATAATATTTGAAGGCTAGAGTACATGCCCAAGATGTTGTGAACAAAATGCTTAGATGTGGCCTCAGGCCAGTTGTCAAATGAAGGAGAAGGTACATCTATGGTGCTGGTGATATTAAGTATCTAAAGCTATACATGAAACCTAAGAAGGATGATGTGAGAAATATATTCCCTTCTCCACTCCCAAATTTCAAGAGAGATATAATTTCGTAATGTCAATCTCAAGTTCAATTAAATATTAATTTAACTTATTACATGTTTAAGAAGAAACCTCATACACAAGATATTTATTTTCACAATAAAGGTGCATCCACATATTTATTTGGATAATAAAAACAACATGTGCATCTCATCATTGTTGTATGAAGGTACTTTTTGCAAAAAGAAATGTAGTTTTGGATATGTGATGATTAAGATTAATTTATGAGAAATCTTATTAATTTCTAAGCTAAAGTAAATAAAGTGTTTATTAGTTCCTGGCTTGCCAACAACTATAGCTTTCACACTAGTTAGTCCATTTTTTCAAAATATAGATTTCTTATTAGTTAACCCATTTTTTCAAACTATTTCCATAGTTTTGTGCCCATTTCTTCAAACTATTTTCAAAGTTTTGTGAATAATGATATTAAATTTATTTTTTAGAGCAAGATAGTGTAAGAGACTTTGGAATTGGTGGAATTAACCAAGGCACTTTGAGATTAATTGAGTCGTGTAGAGCTTACTAGCAAAAATCCTCGTTGTAGGGGTGGGTGTCCTCTATGTATGGATATACGTTGTACATTTCTCATAACATTCATTACAATAAGCTTCTACTCTAGCACTTAATTTGCAAACTGTATAAACCACTTGGTAGAAAGGAACTCGGACTTGATTATATAATCCTGACATGATGTCTATTAATCCTCCAATAAAACTAAAATAAAACATTGAAAACACGAGGCTCTATGGTGACAGTTCGATTAGCACTCAGCCCGGGCATAAATGTCGATGGCCACCACCCACAAGTCTACATTAATGATGGTGGACGGCCATAGCTGTATCTATACGACAGAGGGACTCCTCCCTCGCGTGACCATTTACGCCCACAGTGCACTCAGCATGAAAGGGGTTAAGGGCGGACAGGTGACCTCGGCTTCTGGTTATTTTCTTTCTTATGTGCCTGGACAGAGCGAGACTACTCCTGCTTTGGCTCTGATTTTTTCTTGGACACTCTGGTGCAGTCCTGGAATCCTCTTGTCCTGGCTCACTACCTTTTCATTGCATTTTGGTAAGGATTGTCTGGGTATTTTGTCTTTGTGTGTGATGAGACAGAGTCGGTCTGCTCGTGCTCTATACCTGCAATCGCTCTCGTCCTGGTTTATCAGCTTATCATTGCAACCGTTCTGTACATTCACTCATTCCCCGGATACTATGGTTAGAAAGTGAGGCAGGCCTCACCGTGGCTTGGCCTGGAATGCCCATAAGGTGCAACGGTGACAGAAAAAGAAATTGGAACGTTCTCTGGCTCTGGTGAACTCCATACTTCGGAAGACAGCTCGGGCTGAAAAATTGGTGGTGCTCGCCACCATTGCTAAGTCGGGAGCTGGCTGTAGTCGAGAAGCCATGACAATTATGCCGGGAGACCGACAGGAGGCTGGGGATGAGGATGCATTTCCCACCTGTTTCGTGGTGGACGACCCGTTCATGGAGGACCTGTCGACTGCAGAGGAGCCCCGCGCCATTGAGGTGACTCACCGGGAGGAAATCAGACCCAATTTGGCATAGGAAGACGATATCCTCGGCTGCATTGTTGAAGAAATACCTTGGCCAAGCGACAACTATCCCACCAGCCATGACATGCAAGTATTTGGAGTAGAGAGGATGGCTACAGAGGATGATGCAGAATAGAGGGAGTTCGATCCTGGATTTGGAGCAACAGTGGATTCAAGGAGTGTTCCCCTCAGTGACGTGGGTGGCAGCATGCATGGCTCTCTCCTCCATGCAGAGTTCCTGGCTCTAGTGTTCGACCTCCAAGGCCACATGTCTGACCTAGAGCATAGGTCCCTTCTCATGGGCCAGCGCCTAGACTTGCTCCTCGATGCATATTCCAATGTGCCAGCTTAGCGGAAGTGCCCCCTCTGCACGCAGGCATTTGCCATCCCGGTTGGGTCCACGTGGCAGATTGGCAAGGACGACAGGTCATCGGGTACCTAGGTTTTTATGCTCTCTTGCTTCTTAGTCTTATTGTGTTACTATTTTATGTGCATCTGGACTATAGACATCTGTCCCGGTTTCCTCCAGGCAGGACAGATGCTACTTTCCTTCTTGTTTTATCATGCTACTGCTATTTGTTCTCCACCTATGCTAGTTTCCGATAATCGGCAGCATTTTTGGTGACATTAGCCCTATACCACTGTATATTTTGTCAAAGTTTTTGTTAATCTAATATAGCAGGTTCCACTTTTTTATTTAAAAAAAAAAAATATAGAGTACAATTAAATGGAACCACTGAAAACAAATATCTAGTGCAATTGAAATGGAACCCAATATACTTATATGTATAAGAGGGTTCACCTACCAAAACAAAAAGCAACATGTTTTGAAAGTTAAACTTGCATTAACGAACCAAAAAGGGTTCAAAATTTCAATCAATAATCATGGTCGGGGGAAACACATATAAAATGATGGTGCTACACAGATATTTTCTTTGGGATTCAGAGTTGCGTCGACGTCCCAACTCCCTCATTAAACTAGGTAGAGACTCGTTGCTATGCAATGATTTCCCTTGTTTTGTATGTGAAATGAAGTATATTGAGATGGTTAAAACATAATGAAGGTGTATTGATGAGAACCATAAAGATTCAAATATGTTTCATTTTAGTGAGTAAAGAGGGCCAAGAAGGCGACCATTGAATATGCCAAGAAAAAATATAAATGTCACTCTCAAAAGAAACTCACATGAGTGTGGAAGATGAAAATAACAATACATTACATTACATTAACAATGCAACTAGAACCTTCTCCAAGGAAGAACTAAATTTTCTCAAGAATCTATAAAATATGAAAAATAAAATTAATGGATTGGGAGAAATCTAAATGAAGGAAAAAGAGTAAAGCAGATTGGTTTGCTAAACATGATAAAAATACTATATTTTTTCATATTTTTTCAAGGATGAGTAAGACAACAAAAACAATATGGAATAATGTAAAACAAAATATGGAATATAAAAAATGGGGATAGAAATCGGGTTAGAAATTTTAAGGATATTACAAAGGTTGGCGTGAATTGCGTCCAAAAACTCTATAAGTAAACTCAAAGAACTAATATTGCAAAAAACTGAATATGTCTACCTATTTACCTAGATTTCTTGATCAAAATCAAAATTAGAAGTTATTGGTTGAATAACTAAGGAACAATTAGAGTCTACGATGGAATCATTTCATAAGGATAAGAGCCTTGGGCTAAATGAGTGGGATAAAATTCTACTCTTGGTTTGTTTGATTCGACGAGAGTGGAGTTAATTCTAGTTGTTAAACAATCGTGGAAATCTGAAAAGGTGTTGGGAGCCATCAATTCCACTTTTTTATCCATGATTACTAAAAGAAATCCTCTCGAATGTTTCAAGGACTTTACACCCATTTAATCATGTGATGTTTTATATAATATTATCTTATCTCCATGATAGAGAAAGGAGGTTCACTACATACGTTTTCCCATTATATTTCATGTGAGAATTTTGGGTTTCTAAAGGATAAATACATGAAGCAATTGGGATTGCCCCATAAGCTTTCCACTCAATCAAGGTAAGGAATATGCTCTCATTTATTATGATACTTGAATTGTCTAAGGTTTTTATAAGATTAGTTGGTACTACTTTAGATCAATGATGTTACATGTTGTATTTAGTTAATATTTCGTCATTTGGGTAAAGAGTTGTTAATCCATAGTTTTATTTTTACTTATTAATGGCTCTATTACTTTTTATTTTAGTCTAATAAAGGATTGGGGTAAGGTTGTCCCTTACCCTTACCCTTCTCCCTTTTTCTCTTCTTATCGGTAGTAGAAGGGATAAGTAGATAGTTGATCCATGAACATAATATTGGAGGTCTAAAACAAATCAAGATAGAAAGGATTCAATGCTAACTCACATGTTCTTTATTGATTATGTGAGTTAACATTGTTTATGGCAAAGGGATTGGGGAAAGGTTGTCCCTTATCCCTTCTTCTCTTCCTATTGGTAGTAGAAGGGATAAATAGATACTTTATCCATGAACATACTATTAGAGGCCTTAAATGAATCAAGATATGAAGGAATTTAATGCTAACTCACATGTTGTTCATTGATGATGTACTTATATTTATATATGGGTGATCAAAGATGCCTAAATATATCATGAGGACCTGAAAGCTTATAGTAAAGAATTAGGGATGGAGGTTAATGTTTAGAAATATTATATCTTGTTCCATAAGATTCTATTAGGATAGAAAAGAGACCTCATGAAGTTATTTCCTTTTTAGGTAACAAATTTTAGTTGGGGTCTCTAATACTTAGGATTTAAATTTGAGGCCAATCAGTATATATTAATACATCTTTTGTGGCTATAAAATAAGATTTATATAAGGGAATCCTTATGGTATACCTTATGCAAGTTGTTCCCCAAGGGAAGATTAACTCTAGTGAAATAAGTTCTAGAGGAAATGCATGTATATTCACATCTTCTATCTTATATCCTTAAAGAGATAGTAAGGAAGAATTTTGTTTTCTTCTTGTGGATGGGGAAAAAATATAACTAATGTCACTAGTGGAAAGGAACATATTGTTAAATTTCTAATCTAGGCACCTAGGTAAACTGGTTATTGGTGATTTCCTTGTTATAAATCAAATTAACAACTCACAAAACAAAATACACTTGATGAAGTAATTAAATCAAATAATAGAGGAAACAATACTATAAACCAATTCTCATACAAAATACACAAAGATATTGTATCCTTCAAATCATATTTTCATTAGAATAATATCAAATCTTATAAGGGCTCCCTTACCTGGAAAAAGGCTCACTGAGAAATACATAAAATTATAGACAACACCTGCAAACCCTAGCAACTCCTCCATGGATGTACGACTTCACTCTTTCACTTCTCAAAACTTGTATGTTATTATCCTCACTGTCACCCACATACATACATTCTTTTATACACTATAGCCCACATACATATGTGCCTTGATTGACCTGTGAAGTGTGTACAACTCCATACGACTGTTGTGGATCTGATCTGCCAAATATTCTTCTAGTTTCTCCTATTCTCTCTTCTCCTTGACATGTACTGATCTCTAGATGAAAGTCCTTCTCCACCTATCCGATATCTCCTTGAGGCAAAGTTCTTCTCTCTCTTTATATATATACATATAATGAAAAGTGTCTCCTCCTTTACCCTAGCCTTGCTTTTATAATATTGAATTATGACATAACCTTAATCTCCAAAGTGATTGATGGATAAGATTAAATCTCACCTCACTTGAGATCAATTGCTAAAATTTAATTCACTAATGAAAATAAATTTAGCATTTCATTAAATAAAACTCAACTAATTAATAAAAAACTACACTTTAATAATTCCTTTAATTAAAGTAAACTTCCAAGGTAGAAGGCTTTGGAAAACTTCCATGCATATAGACACTTATACATGTGTGGAAATACATGTCCGACGGTAAAAACATCAACCCTCCCTCTTAGTGAGGAAGATATTTTGCACCACTCCAAGTTTGTCCCTAAAGAACAAAAACTTCCCTTTAACCAAGGGTTGGTCATAATTTATACAACCTGCTCATCTATGGAAACATATTGAATATTGATTGCTCCCTTCTAGATATTGCCTTGAATGAAATGGTACATGATCTCAATATGCTTGGACCTATCATGGAATACTAGATTCTCTGTGAGTTTGATACAACTCTAATTATCACAGTGTATCACTGTAGGCTCCAACTCCTAATAAAATAAACCTATAAGCAATTTGTGAAGCCAAATGGCTTCACAACTAATCATACTGATTTCCATATACTCTGCCTCTACTGAATTGAGTGATATGGAAGTCTACTTCTTTTTTAACCATGTAATCACTATTGATTCCAAGTTGAAGCAACACCTTAAGGTGCCCTTTCTATCTACTGCACTTCCTTCCTAATCATAGTCTAAATATCTTTGAATCCTCACTCCATCACCTCTAGGATACCTCAACCCATACTCCATTATACCTATCAATTACCTGAGCACATGGTTTTCTTCTATCCAATGCACTTTCCTCAACTACACCATGAACCGACTCAAGGTGTTCACAACAAAACATATATTTTTCTTGGTGTTGACCAAATACATTAAAGAACCTATCAGTTGTCTGTATATCCTGTGATCCACCAAATTTGAATTATAAGTGAAAACCTTCTTAAGATTGGTAACCATTGGTCTATAGTCCTTGATCTTGAATCTCCTCAATATATCTACTATATAATTCCCTTGACCAAGGAATACCTCCCCCAATATATTCCATGCTTCTAACCCCAAGAAAAAATGCATCAATCCAATATATTTCATCTCAAACTCTATAGAAAAATCTTCTTTGAACTCGGCTATAACCTCCTATGCACAAGTGAGAAACAATTCATCTATGCACAACACTAATATGAGTGGATCAAACCCAATAAGTATGAAGTACAAGTTAGGATCCACATCACTCTTCGTGAAGACCATATTATGAAAGTATCCATCAATTTTGGAATACCATGTCCTAGGTGCCTATTTGAGTCCATACAAGGATTTCTTAAGCATACACACATGAGACTCCTTACCATGTTCCTCAAAGCCCTGAGGTCTCTCTCTCTATACTTCCTCCTCAATGATCCCATTGAGGAAAGTTGTCTTCACATCCATATGGTGAATCCTCCACCCCATAACTAAAGCAATAGATACCACAACTTGAATAGAATCATACTTCATCACTAGAGAAAATGTCTTCTTGTAGCCCACTCCCTCTCTCTAAGGGAATCCTCTTTCTAGAAACCTCGCCTTGAACTTCTCAATGCTTCCATATGCAACATGATTGATCTTGTAGAGCCACATGGAATTCACAACTGACTTCCATATAGTCTCGAAAATATGTACCAAACACCATTCCTCATTATAGAGGTGTACTCCTCCACCATGGCATCCTACCAAACCTCTTGATCTATCACTTCCTCAAAAATGGAAGGCTCAACATCAATGATGCTACTCATAAGTGTCATATAGTTAGGAAACTTCCTTAGAGACCTGGTCTCCCTTACTGCACTCCTAGGAACCTCACCAACATCCGTTAATGTCTGCAATAACAATATGGGTCTCTTGAAAGAACTGGAAGGGGATAAATCCTCCTCTCCACCTAAATTCTAACTTCCTGAATTGAAAGTTGTTGAGCGTTGCTCATCCTTCAGAGGCTCCTGCTCCTCGTCCTCTTCCACTACTAGTGACTACTGAGATTTCAAATATGCCAATTTATCCTTGAAATTAACATATCTTCTCACAATTGTCTTTTGTTGTGCTAGTATGGAGATAGTCTAAGCCTTTGAGGTCTCATTGTTCCCCAAAAATATACCCTTTTGTCCTAAAGTCTCCATCTTCATCTTTTTTTCCATTGGCACATGGATGTATACTAGACAACCAAATATCCTCAAGTGTCTTATTGTTGACTTCACTCCTAATAATGCCTTCTCTGAAGTATTGTCCCCCGATATCTTGTGAGGACTCTTGTTTTTCACATATATTTTCATGTTATACAATTTTGACTAAAGAAACATATCCAAATCTTGATCATGTACATGGGGGCTTCACCTTATTGACCAACATATTATCAGGCTCATTCATAAATAGAGTTTTTAAATTATGAAAAATAGAGTCAATATATTGTAGGTATGGGGGGGGGGTGTAGGGTGTAAGGGGTTTTATAGGTATTGGGGATATAAAAAAGGGGAATTTGGTAAAAATAAGGGATATAACGTAAAAATAATGGTTTTTTTATTGTAAAAATGTATTGGGAGGGGGGTTAAAAAAAGGATTTGGTGAGGTATTTATCAATGTCTAGTGAAATTAGGGGTATTCTTTAATATTGCATGAATGAACGTACTATTTCACAAGTTCATTGAGTGGAGACCATGTTATCATGTATCATATCCCTAGAAAAAATGATGATGGACCTACTCTTTCTCTCTGCAACCCCATTTCGTTGAGGGTTGTACGATATTGTCAACTCCCTCTTAATTCCTGCCTCCTTGCATAAATCCTTGAAGTAATTGGAGGTGTACTCACCCCCATTATCTGACCTCAAGACCTTGATCCTCCTCCCTATCTAGTTCCCCACTTGAGCCTTGAACTCTTGGATTCGACTGAACACCTGCTCCTTGGTCTTCATAAAGAAGATTCAAGTTTTTAGTGAAAATTCATCATTGAACGTCACATGGTATGATGCTCCCTGCATTGATGCTACTAGCATTGGCCCACTCACATATGAATTTATAAGATCCAATATCCCCTTGGACCTACTCTCGCTACTTGGAAAAGAAATCTTGACATTCTTGCCAAGTGCACACCCTTTGCACACGCCCTGCTGCTCAACACTGAAATATGGTAGAACAATCACAATATCCCTTAGAATTGGTATCACCCTATAGTTTAGGTGTCCCAACCTCCTGTTCCATAGCTCACATAGGTTGTCACTATCATGTACCAAGGCCTAAATAGGCTTTCCCTGCAACCTGTATAAGTTACCCTCTTTAACCCCAATGACAATTGTTGTATCAGGGCTAGCTCCCTTTGGACGTATGAGGACTGTGTAATTTTTTACTAAGTCTTGGTACATAAAGCACATCTTGGGAATCAAATGAACCACCTTAATCAATATGGAACAAAATAATTCTCTCACCCTTCACTACATACTTGGTATCATCACCAAGCTCCACATGGATCAACGAGTCCTTCGACATCAGACTCTTGAATAACTCTTGTGCTTCTATCATATGAAGATATGCACCACTATCCAAGTACCATGCACTCCTATTGGCTATGTTGGTGGAAAGGAAAGAAACTAGTGAGGAATCCTTCTTGAACTTTGCAACAAACTCATCCAACTGAGTTTCTACGAATGCTACTACCTATTGTGGTTTTCCTATTCCTTTTTTTTTTTTTGGAATCTAAGACGCATAATGACCACTTTTGTGGCATGAAAATGACTTGATTTTACTCAAGTCCTTCTTCTTTTCGAGTTGTGATGTTCCTCCATCCCTGTTACTCTTCTTGTTAGGAACCTTTCGCTTTCCCTTCTTTGTCTTACTGAAAAGGGACAAGTTCTCATCTCTACCTCCTTGCGTGTTGCCTTTAGACTCCTCTTGAGTCTCTTCCTGGATATAATAATCCCATTGACTTCACCAATTTGAAATGTTTTCCCAAGCACAGAATCCCTTTACAAATGGTTCCCAAGACTTTTAGAAACCATTCAGTGTCACATTTACAATTTCAGCATCATTCACTTTCTCCCCAATAGCTACAAGTTAATCATGTACATGGGTGATCCTCATGAATTAGCTGGTAACATTGTCAGATATAGAAATCTACACTAATCTGAGTTTATTTCTTAAGATCATCTTCCTATTCAAGTTGTCGCTCTGGAATAAACTTACCAGGGAATTAAACATTTCCTTGGTCTTCTTCTCGGATAAGTGAGAAATCAAATGATCCTTGACTGCATCTAATATTACATACTGAAATTTAATATCCTTCTTCTCATGAGTTTCCAAAGATAGAGGATATGTTTGTGGAGGAACTCTCAAACATGTTGTTTCCATCCCTTAGATCTGATAATCTGCTGAGGAAATAACATACTTTTGAAAATTTCTTTTATACAAACTTATACAATTCTTTCCTCACTATAGAACGCATATGTGCATGCTTTCCTGCACTGTAGCATGTGTACGCACACACCCTGACTGACCTAATACATCCATACATCTCCATACAACTGCAAAAACAAAGTTCTACAACTATCTGATTGTTTCCATGAAATATGTGCTTTGATTTCTAACTGTTGGTTTATAGATATGTAGATATCTCCCTAAAGATATAATAGATCTACTATGAACTATTATGTATCTAAAATATCACTTCCTTTAAGAGTGACATATTTGATACCATGTTAAATTTCTAATCCCGACACCTAGGTAATTTTTTACTAGTGATTTCCTTTCTATAAATTAATTTACCGACTCACAAAACAAAATACACTTGCTAGAATAATACACAAAGATATTATTCCCTTCAAATGATATTTTCATTAGAATAATTTCAAATCTTACAAGGGCTACCTTACCAACAAAATGACCCATAGAGAAATACAAAAGACTATAGACAACACCTACAAACACTAGCAACTCCTCCATGGTTGTACGGCCCTGTACTTTCACTTCATAGAACTTTTACACACCTATCCTCACTGTCACTATCAATTTTTTTTATTTTTCATTAAATAAACTATGTTAATTTTATCTGTCAATTTAGGGCGTAGACTTGTGAGTTGTAAACAAACTATGTGAAGGGAAAAGGGTGAAGTATACCTACCAAAATTATCCAACCAAAAATAAAAAATACATTCAAACCACACAAGAATCAATTCGACGAATCCAAGTACAAATTTAGACACCTTAACTTGCATTCACAGATCTGTATCAATATTTGCAATGGAACTACATACTATGTCAAGATGCATTATCTGTGCATATATCTATTTCTAATAGAATATCGTGCAATTAATGAACACTCAATATTTTAGTGTATGAAGGACTAAAAAATACTTAGAAATATAAATCAAATCTAGGAACAATTATTAGTTCATTAGTTTGGGTCTCATTGGCAAGTGTGTGCTGCAATCTTTCACATGGAAACCAAGTGTTCATGCACTCCATGAAATGATTGACTCATCAAACCATTGAATTCTAATTAATCTAGATTAACTTAATAAACAAAAAATGAAAACATAGAGTACCATTCAAGCTAATGTTCAAATCATTCAACAAAGAATTAGTCAAATTCTTGCAAATATGCTACTAATCTACTCTTGAAATTAAGATCTAGAAAGGCAAGAAGTAGAATTTGCAAGTTAAAATAAACACCTAGAACTAATGATAAATATTCACACTTGCATTCATGGTTCATATGTTAAGTGTAACAAGTCTTGTGGTAGCACTTCACATTACATCCAAATGACTTATCTTCATGCAAATATGACTCAAGCAGGATCTTTTTGTTTACCTGAACATATCTATTTAATCGTAGCAAAGTGTTAAAGACCACAATAAAATCAGTTACTAGTCTCACAAAGGAATTGAAGTATAATATTTCACTTTAAGTGAACCTGTACTTACAAACAATGATTGTTTTAGTTCTCAAAAATATTATGATGCCAGTGATAATTCAATGTCCATTAAATTACAAGAGTACAAAAAAAATGTAGGAGACAATATATCAAGCCAAGCTGAAAACTATAAATGAACAATTAAATGTATCTATTGAAAGAGAGAAAGAACAATTGTTTTACTTATTTAAATGTAAATCACACTACAAGTTTTTTGTTGGTAAATGATCTAAATGCTACAACACATAACCAAACCGAAATTGCAAACTAACCTATCCAAAATAAAATACAAATTAGCTTCACATTCTAGATTGGTGGGCCCTTTCCAACTGGTCAGCGGACTATTTGATTACATTTAGAAGATCAAAATAACACCATTAACCAAAACTTAAATTTGTATTAAGAAATGATTTTTCCAATCTACATCATTCTCATCAATCCATACATGTTGCACTATAAAAGGTATCGGTACATCGAACAATATTTTACAATATTAATTGAATCATTAACCCTTACATTACAGGATAGATGAATATATAAGAAAGACCAACTGAGGAAATGAACATAATCCCCTATACTCCCATGTACCAGAGAATCAAGAATAGTCATGCTAACAATCAAATCGAACCTTCTAGTATTGTATAATGATAAGGACATACTTAGAAAATATTTGAACTTAAAAAAATGAGTAGATTGACCCATGATCTTGTATACTATTTGTATGACATGAAATGCATATGAACAATATCTCTGCAATTGTGGAGCACAATCTCGCTAATGGCATGTGCATAAGAAAATGTTGACTGTGTTGTTTGATGGAAGCTTCACACTCACTTGACGAAACTTGGGCGTGAACCAAGGGACACACACCAAATTGAGACCTCTGCCTTTAAAACCCATGTGGCCATTTTTCATTTGGGATGGTGAATATATGCCAATTGGCGAGCTTAGGTACTAGAAGTGAACTAATAGTGCAAGAACCGAACTAAAAAATTCATCATTAACAAGGTTATCTTAAAAACCCATTTCAATGTATTAAAGACTTAGGAAATGCAATGAAAGAAGCAACATTTACCTATAGATGATTGTTGAAGGGTTTTGGGATTAGAAATATATGATAATATAGGTAGGTTCCATGTATAAAATTATGGTGATAGTGGAAAAAGAGGCAATTGATTATGATAAAATGGGAGGCCAACATCTCCCCCACACCTGAGTGATTGCATTCCCTCATGCAAGAGGATTCACAAAACTAAACAAAACTGAACAAAAAATGTCATCCCACAAATTCTAGGAGATCCCAACAACATTAATTAAAATATTGAGACCCCCTTTTGTCGTGGTTATCCTTTCACTCCATCTTATTTGTGATGGTTGACTAGATTCAATGATCATCTTATACAACTTCTTATTTTAAGACCTTATTTCCTTATTCTCTTCTTGGAGCTTCTGACTTTTTTCTTTTAAATATTAATTTTCCTCTTGTAAGTACCTATTCAATATAGTAAACTCGTGTACTTCTTTGAATTTCTTGATTTATCAATTCTTCCTCTTTAATTTGACCACTGATGGATGAACAATAGAATTTGAGGATGCCACCTATGTTAGATCATCATGTTGAGATTCAATTGGTGCTACATTGGGTTCGACCTGCCCAATATGTCTCTTGTCATGTGATTTTAGGAGGTAACATACTTGGAGGATTTGAGGTTTTGGTCCTCTGCTTCTTTGCAACTCTAAGGATATATCCAATTTCTCTGGAATCTTCCTCTTCATAGTCTAAGGTAATTGGATATTTCTCTATGGTGTGTTTTTGATGAGTAGGGGCTACCACTTGAGCATTTTTCACATTCATCTACCTTATCATATTCCTGGTAACACTTCGAGCTGGAGGTGGTATTAATGAAGGCTCGATTGATGGAATGTGTTTCACAACCTTCATTTTTCATGATTTTCTTATATGAGAGATGAATCCTTCGGCTCTAGGAGAACCAATGTATTCATTAGGACCATTATTAACATTATCAATACCTATTATACACGATCCACTACCACTACTTCATCATGTATGTGAATTAAACATATTTTTACTTAAGAAATTATTCCTTGAATAATTTCTACTACACAATTCTGATACAATCAACATTTTGATAGGACCGTGATGGTACAAAATTTTATGAGGATTCTTCTTGTTTCATTTTACTTAGTTATACATCTTGCACATATGTTTCCATAAGTAATAAGGGAAATTCAATTGTGCATCAAATTCAAAATGTAGAAAAATTCTTATGTGATACTGAAAGGTAAGGGCATATTGACCTTTGCATGTCAAATAATTTTGCAGAATCACTAAAGGATTCAACCATTAATCTTTGATCCAAGCTCGAGGTATCCATTTTTCCCAATTAGCATTATGAAATGTCGACTTCAAAAGATGATTGCGGGTATCACTCTCCACGGGTTTGTTTTTAAACCACTTTTCTCATTTTCTTGGTAAGCTAGGGTAGGAGTCAATGTTTTTTATGATACTTCCATTACCAAATTACCCATTTGAGATACCTAATTTTTTTTTTTAAATCGAATGAAAAGAAAGAAAAAACCATGTATCCACACACCCTAAACTAGGGATCATGAGATTGGATTAGATCCCTAGTGGAGTCACCATTTTTTTGGTGTAAGTCTTCAAAGAGCGTTATAAAATATACCAATCATGTGGTTTCTTCAAGATTACAGATAATTTTTATATAAAAACTAAAAACCATATTTTTAAATGGACAAATTTATTCCTAGATATATGTTATTCTTCTGAACAGAAGTAAACAAAAATAAAGAAACAAGAAAAACAAATTCATAAAAGAATGAAGAAATAATATGTTACCCAATACTTTTCTTTATAATATCATATGTGGAGAAACTCTTGAAGATGTTGATCTCCTTATGGCCTCTCCTTGGGAGGGTTCTTCCAATTCCCTAAGTGTGTGGCTTATCTCTCCTCTATTGATGGTTGTAGGTGATGATGACTACTACAAGACTCAAGAGAAATGCCCTCACAAAACTATAGTTTCATGAGATATGGAGAAACTCTAATGGAAATCAACCATAATGGAGAGAATGGAGAGAAAGAATGGATGAGAGGGAAAAATGAAATGACGTCATGAAAAAGGGGGAAAACTCTCTTACTTTTATAGGAAAAATTTTGAATTTTATTTCATTATTTTTCTTTTTAAATAAAATTAAGAGGGAAAATTCATAAATTGGGGTTTATGACTTTATTAAGTGAAAATAACTTTAGGAAATGGGTTCCTTTAAGTTATATTGATGGTACATGGTGTAAAAGTGTGTTTTATTTCATGGTACCCATACTATTGATGGTGTATTCTAGTACACCTAGCATTTTGGTCTAGGTGGTCAATTTTTAGGTGATACTAACATTAGGATGTACTATAAAAGTTTGTTAAGAATTATGCATGCATTATAGCCCTATTCACATCTCCCTTGAAGAAGAATTCATTTATGTGGAATGAAGAGGCTACCAAGATAGAATTCTCAAACTTAAAGGATTTTATGACCTCTAAATGAGTTTTGGTAGCACCTAAATTTTGTAATACCTTCATAGTGGAATGTGATGCATCACGAAAAGGAATTGGAGTAGTGTTGATGCAAGTGTTTATTTTTCATATGAGATGAGATATGATCGATGTATTACTACAATGATACGTGTTCCATATATAGAGAACATATGGTGACCATCCATGAAATATTGTGTCCCTTGGATAATAAATAACTACTTATTTATTATATGGATTTATACCTTATATTATAAATATCATGTTATATATATATATATATATATATATATATATATATATATATATATATGGAAGAATGTCTTCCCGATGTTGTCCAAACATCAACACTCCCTCTCAATGAGGGATACATTCTTTCTCATGACAAAACTTGTCTTTGAAGTATACAAACTTCATCCTAGACTCATGACACTTGTTTGTCAGTATTGGGAGATGTCTCTCTCCCACCTGAACTGAGGGGAAACTCCTTCTGCAGCTCTCCCTTTGAGCCAATTGAATCTCTATGAGATAAGGCTCACTCTAGGTCTGGATGTGATAGAATCTAGAATCTTGAGTCTTTATCATTCCTTGTCAAATCACCATGACTAGGACAAATAATACACCAAGGTTGTTCACCACAAGTTCACCCCTATGAGTGAATGTCACCCTGATGCTAACTGACACGTGGAAAGCACCTCAATCATCTCTATTCCTTATCATGATCAAGGAAGGAATATGCCTGGGCCCATTTAGTACAAGTACACCTTTGTGATAAATGTATTATATCTACCTTGGTATACAACCTAATCTAGGAGAAGGTCCACCCGATGAGAAAACATCAACACTCTCTCTTAGCTAGGGAGGTATATTTCCATGATGTCTTCATCTAGTATTCCACTAACTACTTTGTAATCAACTATTAGCACACAACTACTATCTAGTGACACACATTCACCGCCAGCAGTACACAACCACTATAGTAGCACACAACTATTGTCCAGAGACACACAGTCTCCACCAGTGATACACAACCACCATAGTAGAAAAATTTATGTCACACATGGAACTCCCATGTGGACTTTTAGAGGATACTCCCTCTAGAAACACTAGGGTCAATTCCCCATAATGTGTGATGTCAAGGTCAACTCCCTTGATGTGTCCTCATGTGATCTCCATAAGGGACATGTCCTCATGTTCTCTACACAAGGTACATTGGGATATAATCTCAAACCTACTTATCCTTCTTGGATAAGTGTCCTCATAGATCAATTCAACTCAATCACAGAGGAGTATGATATGAAATTCTAGAGGATACTCCCTCTAGGAACACTAGGGTCAACTCCCCATAATGTGTGATGTCAAAGTAAACTCCCTTGACGTGTCCTCATGTGTTCTCAACAAGGGATGTGTCCTCATGTTCTCTCCATAAGGGACATTGGGTTATAATCCCAAACCCACTTATCCCTCTCGGATAAGTTTCCTCCAGAACAACTCAACTCAGTCACAAAGGAGTACAATCTAGAGAATGTCTCAGGAAGTTTCAAACATTAATAATCCCTCTCAGTGAGGGAGGCATTCTCTTCCATGAAAAATATATCACTAAAGTACTTGACCTTCATCCTGGTAAGGGGTTTTGTAAGAACATCAACAACCTACTCATATGTAGGAAGGTACTGCACCAATACTGCCTTCCTTTGCACCATTTCTTGAATGTAATGTTACTTGATCTCAACATGTTTCGATTTGTTATGAAACACTGGATTCTCTTAGAGATTCACACAACTCTCATTATCACAATGAATAATGGTGGAATCCATCACATGTCCAAATAAATTTGCAAGGAGATTGCAAAGCCATACTGCTTCGCAGAATGCCAAACTCAATGCAATGTACTCTGCTTCTGCAATTCTCAAAGCCACAGAAGTTTGTTTCTTGCTACACCAAGAAACAATGGAATATCCCAAAGTGAATAAAAACCCAAAGGTTCCCTTCCTTTCCGTTGCACTCCCTTCCCAATCAGAGTTAGTATAGGGTGAAATCATGAAGATGGGTTACACTTTTTCTTGTTTTATGAGAAAAAAAACTGTATTTTCACAAGTTCTTCAACTTCTGGCATACAAAAGTATTTTTTTTTATTTAGAATTTCACTTTACAGTAAAAACAAAACTTGTGAATAATTTTGTTAGCTTTCCAATGACTATTTTTCATTTTTTTTTATCACGATTTGATACGTCAATTTGACAATTGTTTAACAGTACGTTCCTTAAACATAAAAGGAATGATAATGAGTTACTTTTTTCTACAACAATGTATCTATTATTAAACTTATGTTTTAAGAAATGAAATATACTGCAACAATCTACATAGATTCTATTTTATTATGACTATAATTTTGAATCTAACAGATGAATATTATAATTTCTAGAATTTTTTGAAGTTGACCAAGCTGAAAATGTTGCAGATTTTAAACACATGCTTTTCTACACCTTGTATCTATCTTAATTTTTACTTAAAACTAAAATCTAAATATACCCTTTTGAAAAGAACAGTTTAAGGATTATGAATATATTTTTTTCCAAAATTTTCACTGTATATTTTTAGAGATACCGATATTTCATTTCACCGAATCATAATGTCTGCTGAAAATATTATGTAGTGATTTAAAAAAAAAATAAAGAAAATTAGATAAAAATAAAGAAAATGAAAACAAATTATAGGAATTGAAAGTAGATTCAATTTTGGAAATGATGGTGTCATTTTCAAAACCAAATTCTCAGTATTTGTAGGATTCTTCAACCTCCGAAGTTCAGGTAAGCTTGGGGAAATTCTCTGGTTTTTGTTTTCAGTCCCAATTTCATGTTTTCAGCCAAAATAAACTTTTAGTCGAAAAACTAATATTTCGGCTGAAAGACTAAAATCTAATGGAAACTATCAAAACTAAACGGTTTCCAAGGTTTTCGGCTGAAAAACCCTTCTTTCGACCGAAAGGCTGTTGAGCGAATTCTGTCGGATGGGAAAAATGAAAAGACACGTCGTATCATTTCATTTCGCGCTAAATTATATAAATAGGATTTCGGCCGAACACATTTAACAAAATTCATTGGATGGACAGACAAATATAAGCTTGGGGATAGGGATTTC